>CM077189.1:30774265-31004265 GCA_039654105.1 Coreius guichenoti | reverse complement strand
GAAAATATTAAAATAATAAAAACCAAAAAATCCATGTCATGACCCCTTTAAATATAACTCTCAATACAGTAATGCGATAGATAGATAGATAAAGATTTAAATTGCTAAGAAAATTATTGTTAAAATGTATCTATTAAATAACTAATCTAGTCTAATAAAAAAAAAAAAACATTTAGAATAAGAATTACTACAAAAAAAAAAATGCACTGCTGTAGTGAGGCATATAAATGCAAAACATCTTAATAATCCTAAAAAGAAGGCGTAAATAGTCCTGAAAGAAGCTTAACTCTTACATTTTGGGGTCAAATATGATATAGGCATGTTTTCATGAGATTCACCCTAAAATGTTTTACAATTATATTACCATAAATTTGTTTACATTAGTAGATTGTAACTGCTTCATGTTTACTATAACCATATAGTTTACATTGTTTATTCAGTGTACATATGCTGGCTCTTATTTGAAACCATCCAACCAGCTTTTTTTTTTAACTATAAAATTACAATTAGACTCGTACCTTCATCAAAGCTCTTCAGTACTGATGTGTTGTGCTTGCTTTAGCGGAGGAGATGCTTTACTTCCATGTGTGATTTAGGCTCAGAGGTCACCTGTGCTTCCCCTGGTTTCTAGGGTCATCATCGCCATGAAGCGTTCACCTTGGATAGGATCAGATCTCAGGGTAAAAGGGGGGCAATGTAGGACCACTCAGGGCAGTGCTTGGAGGCTGATAGTCAACATGCCAGTACAAAACAATGATTGGCAATGCTAGGACAGTCTGAGGCCGTGAGGCAAAAGGAAATGGAGGTTTGACCAAAAATTAAAAAAAGTTTCCTTCATTTATGAAAAAAAAACTGACTGTGTTGGATAAAGTCCATTAAATTCTTATTCATTATCCTAAATAGAATTCAAATCCTATTGACTTGCTTTTCATTTCATCAAGTCTAAAAAGTGTCATAACTATCTTTACTTATAAAGGAAGAATTGTATGACTATCTGACTAAAGGAATAGATACAGGGCTTGTGTAGCCATATTTATGTCATATAATTAGATACATAAGACATTGGGCTATTATAACCTCAGCATAAGAAGAGGAGGTCAGGAAAGGATGGACTGGGGATAAAATACAAGCAAATTAGGACAGGTGAGTGGATAAAAGAAGAGAAAAGAAAGAAATAATCAATACATTTTCATTTCCAGTGCAATGTTTCTGATGGCCACTAGGAGGCAGTCTTTCTTCATAGTTACTGTGATAGTCAGTGTTAAAAGATGATTTTGAGGTTATCAAAGTAGCTTAAAAGTAGCTTACACTGCACTAAAAGTAAAACTATTAAAAATGTGTTAATTGAAATGAAGCTGAAATCAAATCAAATATAAATATTAGATGATAAACTTAAATGAAAATAAGAAATGCCTTGGCAACTAACTGAAATAATTTGAAGTAAAATTACTAAAACTAAAACTGAAATAAAAATAAAGCTAAATAGAAATATAAAAAAATGAATAAATGGCAAAAGCACATAAAATAACAAACATGAACAAAAATGAAAATATAAAAATAAAGCTAAATCAAATTATTATTAAATACTATAATAGTATATAAATAATACTAAAGTAACACTGATTGATTTGAAGTACAAGATATCAGTGTGCTCAGAACACAAGAAGATACATCCTTTGTCTGTAATCACATTAATATTCAGATTTTGATTTGAAATATGGTGAAGGGAAGAGAGACTTTTTTAACTATGCCACCAACGGAACACCAACCAAAGACACAGTAGGTGAAAATGTATATAATATATATATAAAGCTGAAATCATTTTAATTTGAGCATTTAAACTAGCTGCAACCACCACATAAAAAGCCACACCCATAGTGAAATCTCATTGGTCCAAAATTCCATTCCAACTGTACACGCAACATCAAATATATTCTGATTGGCTGAGTGACATCACACAGCATTTTTGCTTTCACTTTGGACTGACAAATTTGCTGGAAATCTTTGTGTCTGACTAGCAGCATTTATTTCTCTCTCCTTGTGGTACATTTTTAATCCTTCGTTTTCTCTCTCTCTCTCTCTGATAAAATAATTATTTGTCAGAGCATCTTTGGAATATATGTAAATAAAGTATTTGCTAACAAATGAGCAAGCTAAGCTCAGAAGCACCAACTCCGCTTAGAAAATCAGGATGAATAATTTTTCCACATCACTGCTCCCCACAGCGCTCATTTTGTTTAAGGGCACTCAGCGAAAGCCGCACTGAGAGAACGTCTCTACATCAAGTGAGCACGATTCCATCCACCTTATTAAACATCTACAGCGAGGTCCTTTAAAACCCCCGAGACACAAACAAACCACTGAAAAAGGCCCAAAAAAAAGGCACAAACACAAACATTTCTTTGCGCCCAGGGTCAACAAACAATTTGACCTTTGAAGAATAAATATTCCCTTCTTCACAGCCTTCTGTTTTTGCCTTCTGTGAGCCAAAATGGTCAACAGAGCGAGCGTCCAGACAGTCTGTTGTCCGATTCATGGCACAGACCTCCCATTAAGCCAGAGCGAGGACTCTCTTTCCGGGAGAGGACGGCCTGCCGCACTTTGTGGTGTGCCAAATTAGCCAGATCTTTGCCTGGGAACAAAGCCGGAGTTGTTCGTCATTGACTGATGACTGCGAACCGCGTCCCGTTGTGGCTGCGACCGCAGTGCTTACTGCACTGAGCACACAGACGAGACTGATCTGCTGTCGGCGCTAATCAAGACAGCTGCCTGCGCACACACAGTCAGCCGAAGATTAGAGGCCAATCCAGAAGGGTATTAGAATAAAACCAATGTCTACGCTGCCTTTAGAGAACAAACAAAGTCTTGAACAGTATTGCTGTCTTAGCAGCGGTTTTAATCAACTGCTAGCTGCATCAAAATAAATGAGCAATTCAGTTAGTATATCGAGTTTAAAGTGAATTCACCAAGGCCGCATTTACTTTACATGGTTCAAGTGACTCAAATCCGATTTTTTCCTCCCACATGGCATCGGATATGACCCACGAACGTGTAAGCAGGAAAAAAGCACATGGATTCTCAGATCGGTTTCAGGCCTCATTCATATGTGTAAATAAATCAGGTACGAGTCAGACACATGCATTTGCGTCTGCCATGCAAGCGGACAGATCTGATATTCCCCTGTTAATGCGAGTCGTACATCATTGAAAAAGCGTGAATGACGACAACTCAGGTGGACACCAACCACGATCACATGACTCTTCTCAATGGTGCAATGAAGGATGTCTTTTGAGCCTTTAGGGCGACAAGAGAGCTTGTATAGAGGGTATGCACGGGATGTCACCGTTACGCCCACTGAGTGGCAAAAAGACTGAGAGCCAGCATTGGTTTTCAGCGTGAATGCCGCGAAAAACACAAAACACATCTAAAACAGGAAAGAGCTTTGAGATTGACTCTACAAAGAGATTTGACAAGAAATCTGAGGTATATTTTATATACTTCTGAAAGCTACAGAAAAGAGAAGCAAATTGATCGCAGCAATTCACAGAAACAACTGAACTCTAGGCAACGAAACGTGGATTTGCAGTTATGTTGTGTCAATATGTTGAATTTTAGGGTAAAATCATACCCTAGATATTGTATTGTTATATATTGTATTGACAACTCATCAATTAAATATTTACCATCTTATATTCTGCATAATTGGATGTTTTTAAATAAATACTAAACAAAAACTATAGGGCTGGACGATATGAAACTATATATAACACTGATATAAGTGTTCACCCAGATTTAGACCTACCTATTTTGTATTTATATAAAGCGTTCACAGGCAAATTTGCTTTATGTATTTCCCCTCAGGCTCATATAAATGTCAGATAACACGATCCTGGCTGCATGTCATATCCATGGATCTTTGGTAAGTTGTAAGGAACACTATCGAGTACAATCTTTAGTTTAAACTGATAATCGTTTGTTTTACTCGCATTTTTCGCAGTTTCCCCTATTAAATCCAGTCATGCAGCAGGCTCAGTCCGGCTAAGGAGGCGTGTTCCGGCGGGAAAGTGATGTCAATGCATACCCTCTATTATCATTTCGCCTGAGTCCATTGCAAATTGTACTGTTTTTCTTCCTTTTCGTTTTTTTCTGGGTCAGTACGCCTACCTTGGGTTGTTTCGCCAAGTGTATACTGTAAATGCAGATATCGGATATGGGTCACTTTTATAAGATGTAAGCTGGTCGTCAAAAAAAAATGGATATAGTCAACAAATCAGAATCGGGCATCGAGACCTGCAGTGTAAATGCGGCCCAAAGTGCACACTTCCAGCCCACTTACAGACATGCCATTCATCACAAACCACTGACTTAACACTGTTTAAAGTGCATTCATAAGGTTTAAAGCCTGACATGACTATAATATAGGGTATGTTTGAAAATGGCATACTACCATACCACTTACAGTATTTGCTTTTTTTAGTATGCACCAAGTAGTGTTGTATAACTAACACTAAAACTATTAAAAATCTTTCCATTAATTGAAACAAAAACTAAATGACTAAAACTTAAACTATAATTAAAATTAATACCAAAAATATAAAAATAAAAGCTCATTCAAAATATTAATAAATACTATAATAGTATATAAATAATACTACTAGTATACACCAAGTATACTGTGCACAGTATGTAAATAATACCACGCACTCGCTGCATGGAATTCTACAGTAAATCCCATTATGCAATGCACTCATTTTGACTAATGAAAAAGTGTTTTCAGCTGTGACTTTGTAAAATATTTTTTTACCAGCTTTCGTATTGAGATTCAAACTGCGTAAGTATAGTCAGCATACAGTATACCATTACAATTATTTTTCTGGTAGACACTTTTTTTCTATCAGTTCATGCATTCCCTGGGCATCATGACCTTGGTGTTGCTATATAGTGCCATGCTGTTTGAGCTACAGGAAAGCAGTATACATGATAGCATACCATTCTGAACATAACTATAAACCTTCCTGTTATTTAGATGAATTAAATCTAACCAAGTGAGCAGTCACAGTTTATAAAATGCGTGGAATGCATAAAATCACTGTAAGGCAATTCACACCGACAAACGCAGACAATCAGTAGATTACAGCACGTCACATCTCAGACATTGCATGACCAGACAAATGTTGTTTTGCCGATTTAACAAACATGTTCAAACAGGCGAAAACGAGCGCCGACAAATGCCAGCAGATGCTGACGGGGTACGACAAAACCCGACGAAGTGTCTGTTGCCGTCTGTCAGTGGTGTGAACTGGGGCTGCTTGCATCATTCCATGTTTAATTTTCTCAGTCTGTGCCTAAGAAACACTTCTTGGTGACAGGTATCCCTGACAACAACACATGGACAGGAATCCATCCAGCCACACAGAGGAATCGCAGACGGGCAAAACCTCTCTCTTTCTGTGTGTAATTCACATAAAAATGAAAATTCTGTCATTTATACACCCAAACCTATTTGACTTGCTTTCTTGTTGTATGGACTACATTTCTAGTGCTGTTTTGGAGTCTAGTGTAAAAAAAAAAAAAAACCCTTTAAAACAACAGCTTACAAGCATTTTTCTCCTGCAACAAAAGAAAGTCATGCACGACATAAGGATGAGAAAATGACAATTTGCATTTTTAGGTGATCTGTTCCTTTAACTGGCTTGTCTGTAAAACATCTTATCTTACAGTCATGTCGCTCCCAATTAAAAGATTCACTATTTTCATTTTGGAGACATTAATTTGCCCCTGAATTAGAACGACTGCAGCCGGCAGGTTAACTCTGAGCTTACAGCTAGCTAATAGTCTGTAGATTAACCCTGCAGGAGTGAGAGAGAGAAAGAGAGAGAGAGAGATGACAGAAGATGAAGGAGAGAAACTTATCTCGCCCTTTTCTCTGTCTTTCCATCCAATTTTTCAATTCCTCCCCTCAGGGTTTGCATGCAATCTCTCTCTCCTCTCGTTCTCTCGGGATGGATTTTGGGGAACGCTGACTTTGCGAGTTGCTCTGATAGATAGCGACTGCAAGACTACGGGAACAATGCAGTGTTAACTTTTCCCCTTCACTTTCATTTACATAACTTGATCATATTTTCCTCTTAACGCTGAGTGATTCGAAATTAAAAGCCGTTTTATTTTTGTCCTACACTCTTGGAAAAAAAGTATCTCAGAAAAAGAACACAAGTTATGAGAAATCAAGATTAACAAAAACGCGACATGAAATACAACCCATGTACCTTCTCTGAGGTGAATATATCCGTTGTGTTCATCTAAACAAGAAGTCCTTGTGTTCACATCTGACTCATTCTGACTGTCATCAGACAAACAGAGTTACGGTCAGGTGATATTTGACTCAGTGAAAGAAGGACATGGATACTTTTTTGGGATTTCTAGACTTTGTATTCCATGTTTTTGTTAATCTTGATTTCTTGTTGTGCAGTCGTTCACTGAAGGCCAACAGTCAAGATCAAGAATGTTGTTAAATAATACATTAAATTTCACTTTGTTTTTCACTAAACCCTAGCGTATAACCCAAGAACACTTGAAATATACAGCACATGTCGCATGGGATCATTCTGTGATGCTACTGCATCTATTTTAAAATTGCTTGATGCTGATCTCTATTCACTGCCATTATATGGATGAGCACAAGAAAGACATTTTTTTTTTTTTTTTTTTTAAATCTCCGTCTGTGGACCATAAAAGAAGGGCATACAGCATTACAACAACACCAGGGTGAGTAAATGATGACTTTCTTTTCATTTTAGGGTGAACTATCCCTTTAAGGTTCTATATAGAACCTCTTCTATTAAGAATGTATTTACTTTCCTAATATGCATTGCTTGTCTTTTTGTCCATTAATTAGTGTGCATTATTTCCCCTATTCATGAATAGAACTCCCATTTTTTACAATCCAATCAATTCCCTTATGGATAAAATCTCAACCAAATATTTTTATCCTAACCAAGCTCATAAATATGTCAGATTAAAGACATTGCAAAAGCAGTTTTATGTTCACATCTTAAATGAAACCCCTTTTTTCCCCAGGTTGGTAGCTAGCCAAAACTGAACATGATCAAAGCACATCTCATCTCCAATTCCTTCTCTTTTCTGACCAATCTTTCAAAAGCTTTGACACATTAAAGCATCACAGTGACAGTGTCAGAAAGTATCTGAGTCAGGTATGCCATATCACCTTGACCTGTCCTGTCATAAGAACAGCACAAAAGGTTCTTTCAACTGGGACCTGACAGCTTGAGTACTCATCAAAATAGTGCTTCAGACCAGTATAGTTACTTAAAGGATTATAGACAAAGAGTGAATGAGATGGAAAGGAAAACTAAAAGATGGCACAAGGACAGGGACTTCAATTCGCCCGATTAGCTGGCATCATTACGACTTCATTGGCATGTTGGACACCACTGAGATGCCATCCACCATCTCTGAAACATTTAAGGACATTATGGCCTGAAAAATATTCTACGAAAGTGCACTACAGTTTGGGGTCAGTAAGGTTTTTTTTTTTTAATTAATCATTTTATTTAGCAGGGATGCATTAAATTGATCAAAAGTGACAGTAAATACTTCAAATAAATGCGTCACAATAATATGAAGCAGCACGACTGTTTTCAACGTTGATAATAACAAGAAATGTTTCGGCAAATCATCATATTAGAATGATTTCTGAAGGATCATGTGACACTGAAGACTGGAGTAATGATGCTGAAAATTCAGCTTTGATCACAGGAATAAATGACATTTTACAATATATTACAATAGTTATTTTAAATTGTAATACTGTGTCACAATATTACTATTTTTACTGCATTTTAGATCAAATAAATGCAGCCTTGGTGAGCAGAAGAGACTTTTCAAAAACATAAAAAGCTTACAGACCCCATAATTTTGAACAGTAATGTATGTGCACACAAGAGCTGATTTCACGCCTGCATTTTCATTCCATGCTTTTGCATCTGTGTACTTGCGTAGCATATATTTCTGCTGTAAACTTCAACTTTTTCTCCTGGAGTAGAATCAAGCCACAAACAGAGAGACTATGTCTTTTGGCGTTGTTTCCTGGCATTGTGATACACTATATTGTGCTGTTTTGTTTTTCTGGAAGTTCATGTACCATGGAAGAGAAATATACATAATCTGTGAGCGTACGGGGAAATCAGAGGACTTGTGCATACTGAACCCCATTGCACAGTGGAAAGCCATAACATCTGTGCAGCAACTGGAGATGTAGCAGCTTATCTGGAAGTAAGTGCTTAGCTGCAAGTGTTACAGTCATTGGAGTCGACGGATGAGTTTGCACTTAACAACAGTTCTGACTCGTGCCTTTTAGCGTAGATCAGAGCGAGAGCGTCAGTCTGTGCGATAGCAGGGTGCAGCTATTGTTAGAAGTGGAATACCTGCTGCTGACCCTGCTGTAGCTTAGGGAATTCCTCCTGCTGCTTCCTGTTCCGGCGCTCCAGGCTGCTCTGCTGTAGGTGCCGCAGACGAGACGCGGCAGATGGCTGCACCAGTTTCGCCGAGCCCGGAGGAGTGCCTACAGGCTGAGAACCAGAGAGAACAAACATGAATAAACAACAGCAAGTTGGGTTGGAAAATGACCGTGTTTGTTTAGCCATGGGACTGAGTTTGAATAATTCACATTTGTTGGAAGAAGAGTGTCACGATGAAAGCTCTGCTCCAAAACCCAGTGCGCTGCCCACCAGTGCAACATCTCTGCTCCTGATGTGAAGGCTGTTCCACACAATATTATGAAGAATATGTGAGAGTTGCATTATGCTTTTGATTGCTAAGCTGGTAAGCTATTAGTGGTATGGAAGCTCATCTCTGCCTTATAGTGTGAAAATAAAACTAATTGTGAGAAAGTTATGGTCACAATGTGAGAAATAAACTTTGGTGCTGTACGGTCATTTTTGATCGAAAAATGTTACGCTTTATTTTTTTAGAATTTACAAAACTTGGTAACGGTTTTGGCACTTGCTATGTGAACACACACACACAAAAAAAAATCATGGACATGATTTGAAAAGTTTAAACGGTCCTGAAAATATAGGGCCCTATTTTAACGATCTGAGCACATGGTCTGAAGCGCATGTCCTAGTTTAACGACAGAAAAAACGGTTGGCGCACCAGACGCATGGTCCAAAAGGGTTGTACCTAGTCTCTTAATGAATCATGTGTGTGTTTTTGGGTGTAACATGCAATAAACCAATCAGAGTCTCATCTCCCATTCCCTTTAAAAGCCAGTTGCGCTTGCACCATGGCAGATTCGCTATTTACATGGCGAAACATAGACACCCTCAACCTGACGAGTCAGTTTAAATACATGTGTGTATTGCCATGATTGGTTAAATAAGTAGCCAATTTAATTTGTCATTCCTGCAAATATGTAATTCTGATACATGCAATGACTATCCATTATGACATGTAGGCATTTTTATTTTATGTACACAATAATAATCTTTTACATTGTAATCCTTTTATTTTTAATATTTAGCATGTACACTCACCTAAAGGATTATTAGGAACACCATACTAATACTGTGTTTGACCCCCTTTCGCCTTCAGAACTGCCTTAATTCTACGTGGCATTGATTCAACAAGGTGCTGAAAGCATTCTTTAGAAATGTTGGCCCATATTGATAGGATAGCATCTTGCAGTTGATGGAGATTTGTGGGATGCACATCCAGGGCACGAAGCTCCCGTTCCACCACATCCCAAAGATGCTCTATTGGGTTGAGATCTGGTGACTGTGGGGGCCATTTTAGTACAGTGAACTCATTGTCATGTTCAAGAAACCAATTTGAAATGATTCGAGCTTTGTGACATGGTGCATTATCCTGCTGGAAGTAGCCATCAGAGGATGGGTACATGGTGGTCATAAAGGGATGGACATGGTCAGAAACAATGCTCAGGTAGGCCGTGGCATTTAAACGATGCCCAATTGGCACTAAGGGGCCTAAAGTGTGCCAAGAAAACATCCCCCACACCATTACCCCACCACCACCAGCCTGCACAGTGGTAACAAGGCATGATGGATCCATGTTCTCATTCTGTTTACGCCAAATTCTGACTCTACCATCTGAATATCTCAACAGAAATCGAGACTCATCAGACCAGGCAACATTTTTCCAGTCTTCAACTGTCCAATTTTGGTGAGCTCGTGCAAATTGTAGCCTCTTTTTCCTACTTGTAGTGGAGATGAGTGGTACCCGGTGGGGTCTTCTGCTGTTGTAGCCCATCCGCCTCAAGGTTGTGCGTGTTGTGGCTTCACAAATGCTTTGCTGCATACCTCGGTTGTAACGAGTGGTTATTTCAGTCAAAGTTGCTCTTCTATCAGCTTGAATCAGTCGGCCCATTCTCCTCTGACCTCTAGCATCAACAAGGCATTTTCGCCCACAGGACTGCCGCATACTGGATGTTTTTCCCTTTTCACACCATTCTTTGTAAACTCTAGAAATGGTTGTGCGTGAAAATCCCAGTAACTGAGCAGATTGTGAAATACTCAGACCGGCCCGTCTGGCACCAACAACCATGCCACGCTCAAAATTGCTTAAATCACCTTTCTTTCCCATTCTGACATTCAGTTTGGAGTTCAGGAGATTGTCTTGACCAGGACCACACCCCTAAATGCATTGAAGCAACTGCCATGTGATTGGTTGATTAGATAATTGCATTAATGAGAAATTGAACAGGTGTTCCTAATAATCCTTTAGGTGAGTGTATGTGTGCTGCTGCATGTCCCTGTGTGTGTAATAAGCAGAGTGCACGCGTGCGTTGTGTACTCACCTATAGGCGCACATTACTAACGCGCCCTTTAAATAACACAAAAAAAATACTGTGCTATTGACTTTAGAGCAGGTTTTTGTTGGTCAATGGCGCAGTCATTTTCAGTTCCTCAAAATAGCAACGCGCCAACAATGCGCCTGAACACACCTCGTTTTCAGACCAGCACGCCCATGGGCGAACAGATGGGCACAAGTGCATTTCTATTTAAACAACGTGGTGAAAATGATAACTGCGTCAGGCTGAAACTAGCAAAAAAACACTTGTGTCGTGCCTGACATTGCAGCGGGTGTATGATAGGGCCCATAGTCACACTTGTATTGTTCGCGGTCAAAAATGAGCGCATTGGAAAACGAATGGGCAACGAATTTCATCTAGTGGAAACATTTGGTACAGTGCACAAACAAAATTTTACTGAAAGCTCATTTTTTGAGATATCAACCTCAAATTTGGAACACAGCTTGTTTAGATTTATTTGTATTTTTGATTGATTTTTATTAGGCTTTGATTTTCTCACAGTTTTAGAGTAAAAAGGGTTTTTCAAAATATTTTCATATAAAAATTGAAAATGGTATTTTTGTGCATTTTCACTTTTTTTAAAACTTTTTTCACTTCAGCAATAATCTGCCAAGTGCCATCTTTAAAAAGAGACCAAACAAGTGTGTGCTCCAAAGCATTCGAGATTTACAACCGTAAGTTGGAAATTTCATTTTCAGGTCAATGCTCAAAAAGTGAATAAATGGATTATAACTACTGCATAAATATAATGTAGTACCATAAAATCCCCTAAAAATACAAAATATTAAATAAAAATATTATCGATCTAAAATATAGTACAATAATTCAGTAATTTTTGAACAACATGCGAACAGTACCTGAGGGTTAAGAGAATAAAATAATGATGATGATGATCCATCTATTCTTCGAACCGATTGTCCCATTTAAGGTCATGGGGAAGCTGGACCCTATCCCAGCGTCTCATAATAATAATAATAATAATAATAATTATTATTATTATTATTATTATTATTATTATTATTATTATTTTTATTTATTATTACTATTAATTAATAATGATATTTCAACTATTATTATTATTATTAGTAGTAGTAGTAGTAGTATTAATTATCAATAATAATAATAATGGAAATATTATTTTTAATTAATAGTAATTATTATTATTATTATTATTATTATTATTATTATAAAAAAATAGTTTACACTATTTTAAGGTGTCATTGTTACAGTGTATTTATACAATTAAGTAATGAGTAATATTAATTAACTACATGTACTTACTACAAACCCGATTCCAAAAAAGTTGGGACACTGTACAAATTGTGAATAAAAAAGGAATGCAATAATTTACAAATCTCATAAACTTATATTTTATTCACAATAGAATATAGATAACATATCAAATGTTGAAAGTGAGACATTTTGAAATTTCATGCCAAATATTGGCTCATTTTGGATTTCATGAGAGCTACACATTCCAAAAAAGTTGGGACAGGTAGCAATAAGAGGCCGGAAAAGTTAAATGTACATATAAGGAACAGCTGGAGGACCAATTTGCAACTTATTAGGTCAATTGGCAACATGATTGGGTATAAAAAGAGCCTCTCAGAGTGGCAGTGTCTCTCAGAAGTCAAGATGGGCAGAGGATCACCAATTCCCCCAATGCTGCGGCGAAAAATAGTGGAGCAATATCAGAAAGGAGTTTCTCAGAGAAAAATTGCAAAGAGTTTGAAGTTATCATCATCTACAGTGCATAATATCATCCAAAGATTCAGAGAATCTGGAACAATCTCTGTGCGTAAGGGTCAAGGCCGGAAAACCATACTGGATGCCCGTGATCTTCGGGCCCTTAGACGGCACTGCATCACATACAGGAATGCTACTGTAATGGAAATCACAACATGGGCTCAGGAATACTTCCAGAAAACATTGTCGGTGAACACAATCCACCGTGCCATTCGCTGTTGCCGGCTAAAACTCTATAGGTCAAAAAAGAAGCCATATCTAAACATGATCCAGAAGCGCAGGCGTTTTCTCTGGGCCAAGGCTCATTTAAAATGGACTGTGGCAAAGTGGAAAACTGTTCTGTGGTCAGACGAATCAAAATTTGAAGTTCTTTTTGGAAAACTGGGACGCCATGTCATCCGGACTAAAGAGGACAAGGACAACCCAAGTTGTTATCAGCGCTCAGTTCAGAAGCCTGCATCTCCGATGGTATGGGGTTGCATGAGTGCGTGTGGCATGGGCAGCTTACACATCTGGAAAGGCACCATCAATGCTGAAAGGTATATCCAAGTTCTGGAACAACATATGCTCCCATCCAGACGTCGTCTCTTTCAGGGAAGACCTTGCATTTTCCAACATGACAATGCCAGACCACATACTGCATCAATTACAACATCATGGCTGTGTAGAAGAAGGATCCGGGTACTGAAATGGTCAGCCTGCAGTCCAGATCTTTCACCCATAGAAAACATTTGGCGCATCATAAAGAGGAAGATGCAGTTGACAGTTGAGCAACTAGAAGCCTGTATTAGACAAGAATGGGACAACATTCTTATTCCTAAACTTGAGCAACTTGTCTCCTCAGTCCCCAGACGTTTGCAGACTGTTATAAAAAGAAGAGGGGATGCCACACAGTGGTAAACATGGCCTTGTCCCAACTTTTTTGAGATGTGTTGATGCCATGAAATTTAAAATCAACTTATTTTTCCCTTAAAATGATACATTTTCTCAGTTTAAACATTTGATATGTCATCTATGTTGTATTCTGAATAAAATATTGAAATTTGAAACTTCCACATCATTGCATTCTGTTTTTATTCACAATTTGTACAGTGTCCCAACTTTTTTGGAATCGGGTTTGTATATAACTAGGGTTAGGGTTTGATTTAGGGTTAGTTGCATGTAACCATGCATAATTTACTGTTATTACTATAGTAACTATACTTCAGCCTCCTCTCTGTTCTCATTATTACTATAGTAACTACACGTGAAATGTGTACAAACTGTGAGCATTAGTCGAGACTCTTCTGCATTTCACGTGAGGTGCACTAATTGAGCATTTCAAATCAGTCACTGACCCATTAGCGACCGGTTGGGTTCCTGCATATGTGGACGCAGTTTGCTAGGTTTTGGAACGGAGCCTAAGGAATAGAAATAGAAACACTAATTGAATGAAAGAAAGAAGCACAGGGAATCTCTATAGACCAGCATGCAGCAGCAGTAGTGTTGACTGACACCCTGCATGTGTGCAGAGAAGCTGATATTAGCACCGTTTCACACTCTTTCTTTCATTGCGAGAGATTAGTAGTACTCCTCACAATGCAACAAGATACACACATACAGTACATACACAGACACAGGCTGTCCAGATATCTCTGACACTGACACTGACACTGTCTAATAGACCTGGGATGTTTTCTTCAGAAGTTCTGCATTTATTGGTCATTACTGCTATAGTTTCCTGTAACAAACGGCTTGTCTATACAGTAAATGGAACGAGTGACATTGAGGCAAGTACAAAGGTAAGAAAGATGTACTGTATGGAAAAGCTGTGGAGACAGATGAGCAGGCACAGTTCATTTAGACTGCAGTAACTGACATGTTTTTTGTGTTGCCTGTTTGTTCTTGGCTCTTGAAACGTTTGCTTTAAAGACTTTAAGCTTGTTAAAATTGATTTGCTACCACAGTGTCACAACATTACTGTCTCTGTGCAGAAGCAGCACAGTTTGACTTAACAAAAGATAGAGAGAGAGAGTGGAAAAGAGATGACCTTGACTGATATCAAGCTGTTTATTCCAACAGCTTATCTTAAAAAGAAAAACAGTGGACTGTCTGTTATGTCAGAATGTTATTTCTTTAATAATGACAATGCTAATAATTATCTGAATGTACCTTTTGCAGTTACAGAGTTTATATTTAATGTTTTATTGATCAGCATTATGAGATATCTTAAACCCCCAGCGTCTTGACCCAACTGGAAAGTTATTAGTATGGAAGACAATTTCCACCTTAGAGCATAAACAAAACTAATTGTGAGAAAGTTTAAAATAAGAAATAGTCACATTGCGAAATATAAAGTCACAAGGTAAGAATTAAAGTTATTAATAATAATAATATAAATAAAATATATTATTATTATATATTTAATTAATTAATACTTAATTGCTCTATTTAATAATACTATATAATATAATATTAAATAAAGCCATTAAGAGAAACATTTGCAATTTTGATTAAATTGATTTGATTAATTGCTTAAAACTTAATTGCTTTATTTAATAATATCAAATATGATGATTATTATTATTATTATTATTATTATTATTATTATTAAATAAAGCAGTTAAAAGAAATGTGCAATTTTGAGAAAATCAAATTATAATCATAATGATCATTAATTAATCATTATTATTTTTTATTAAATAAAATATTATTATATAATATTTAATTGCTTAAAACTTATTTGCTTTATTTAATAATATCAAATGTGATTATTATTATTATTATTGTTATTATTATTAAATAAAGCAGTTAAAAGAAATGTGCAATTTTGAGAAAATTACATTTTATTTAATTATTAAAAAATATTATTAAAATATTATAATAAAAATATAAAAAATAAAATGTTATATTATTATTGTATAAAATTTAATATTCTATTCTATTATAATAAAGCAATTAAGAGAAAGAAGTCTCTAAGGTGGAAACAGACTTTCACAAGAAACACTTAAAAAGGTTAAAAAAACACTTTTTAAATCGCTGAGTTTCAATACTAAACTTCATTCAAGCTGTCTAATAACATGCAGTTGCACAGCTGATTAGAGACTTGAAGAGATGACAGATTAATAGGTTTTGTGTCAGAGTGCATTAGTAAGCTTCAGGAAAAACCTCAGAACCTCAAGTTATAGGAAGAGGCCTGAGAGGGAGGTTTGGCAGTTAACACATTACCTCTCTCCACAGAGAGTTGCTGATCCACTGGCCTGCCCTGCCAACACTGTTAGGAGTGACCTCGGCAGGGTGTTTGGCCTGAGCAGTGACCCTCAGTCTCACTGGGGCTCTCTGAAACACCTGTCGTGTTGGTGTGTGTGTGGATTAGTGCATTGACATGTTTGGGTTTGGAAAAGAATGAACAAGAATGAAAAAACATTATTCCCAAATCTCTGGTATTAAAGTAATATTACTCATGCATTTTCTGAATAACCGACCAATCAGGAGTGAGTTTCTGTACCTTAGTGTCATCTCTCTAAATAGCTCCTACTGTATGTTGATACACACACTAAATGGTGACAAGAACACTATTTCATCCTTTCGACAGCTGTATATCAGCTTTTTACCTCCAGCTCTGCCATTATCTTCTCATCTTCATCCTCATCTTCCTTCATCCCGGAAGCGGCGATGACCGGAGGTGTGGATGAAGGTCGGGGCCCGTCGGAGGTCGATGGGCGTCTCAGTTTGATGGGTGGCGTCTGGGATTGGGTCGGTACTTCAGCCTCCTCTCTGTTCTCAATCTTCTCCAACTTCTACAAAAACAAAATGTGCATGAATAGGGCAACCTAATAGGACATCAAGAGCAAGAAATATTAACAGATGCATCAAAGAAAATAAAACTTTCAGTAAAAGTTAACAGCTGATTGAGTACATTTTGCATTTGCCTATAACAAAAGCATTTGAATTTGTTACTATGCTACTCCACTTTCAAATATTGTTCAATTCTTACCAAAATTGGCTCAGGTGATCAGTGGACAGAGCTGCACAGAAATGACTGAATAGAATTTTGATATTCCTTTTTGTTCAAAAGTTATGATGATGTGAAACTAACAATCTTGACCCAAAATAGATTAGATGCTATACCTCGGCAAAACTTCAATCTATCAAAACGTAACTTGGTACACTTTACGTTCAGTTAAATGATCTGAGGGTACATGCCAAATTTTGGAACAGCTCCACCTACAGGTCATGAAATCCGAAAACTATTTTTGCTCATAGCTTTTGAACCACAGATTCCTTGGGCCATGCTGAGTCCGGTTTGGCCAGGATCGTATGAATCACCTGTCCGCCATTTTGAAATTTGTCATAAATTGCTATTTTTTTTTGAATACTTTGACGTATTGGCTCAAAACTTGGTACACATAATCGACAGCATGCCATTAAAGTGCCTAAAAAGTTGAAAGACATCACCACCTAACATTAAGAAGATATAAGGCTTTATACAAAAACTTTTTGAAAATTGTTGTTCACCTTCACACTCTTGCTTATGGTGATCACTTCTCCACTGCTGTTGGTAGTTAGCCCAAGGCCTGATGGGAAACTTCGTCTTGGAGGAGGAGGGGGTGGAGACTTGGACGGCTTCTCTGTACGATACCGTTGCACGGTCAACTCCCCTGATCGATCAAACAAATCAATCAATAAACCTAATCATCTGTCTATTGATCAGTCAAATCATAAAGCATATTATTATTGCTTCTGTCTTTAATAAAGCAATCAAGAAATATATTTGCAATTGTGAAAATCTATAAAGTCTGAGAATCTATAACGAGTCAAGAAACACCTAAAAGCTTAGAAGAATGATTGTAGGCAGTTGTTGTAGGTTCATGGTGCGGTTAATAATGTAATCTCACCCGATCCCCTGCGTGGGATGCCGTCTTTGCTGGGTGGTTTTGGTGGGGTTTTGTTGGGCTGATGCTCAGGTGTTAAGCTGGGGGTGGAGGATGCTGAACCGGGCGCTGGGAGGGAGGATAGTTGGGGTTTTGGCGGTACGGCAGGTTTGGTGATCTGCTTGGCAGCGAAGTCCAGATCTGGAATGGCCTTCATCAGCTCAGCTTGAGTTTCTTCCAGTAGACGGTTGATATCCTGAGCACTGAACTGAGTTAAACTGGCTCTCTTCTCCTCCCAGTCTCGCTCCGCAGCCTAAAGACACACACCCACATGTGATACACAGAGTCACATTGATCAGAAACTTTAAACGGAGTGTCTATTTAAATTAAGTGAAAATAGCCCGCCTTGTTGGCAGAGGCTATTTACACTAACTCTGCCCATTGACGTCTGGACGCCAGACAAAATTACGGAAGATGCTGGATTATCAAAAGTAGCAATATTGTACGGATAAGGGCTCATGACAAAGTTTTGGCGCAAATCGTCGAGTTTGAATCTGCATTTTGTCGAAGTCGTTCTACTCCCTTTCCCCATCATATCTCAAATTGGAAAGGCATTTTCAATAAAAATTAAGAAAATATTTGAAAAGTGGAAATAAAGTGTCTAACATGTAGGGCCCTATCATACACCCGGCGCAATGAGATGCCAGGCGTGACGTAAGTGTTTTTTGCTAGTTTCAGGCCGACGCAGTTATCATTTTCACGTCCAGCGCCACGTTGTTTAAATAGAAATGCACTCGCGTCTAAAAACGAGGTATGTTCAGGCGTATTGTTGACGCATTGCCATTTTGAGGCAACTGAAAACGACTGTATTTTTGTGTTATTTAAAGGCCGCGTTAGTAATATGCGGCTATATGCAGGTAAACAACGCGTGTACACTCTGCTTATTACACACACAAGCACACAAACATGTTTAAATATTAAAAATAAAAGGATTCCTCTCTGGAGAAGCGTTCAGTCTTTCCGTTCACAAATTCCGCCATGTAAATAGCGAATCCACCATGGTGCAAGCGCAACTGGCTTTTAAAGGGAATGGGAGATGAGACTCTGATTGGTTTATTGCACGTTACGCCCAAAACACACCCATGACTCATTAAGAGACTAGGTACAACCCTTTTAGACCATGCGTCTGGTGCACCGACCGTTTTTTCTGTCATTAAACTAGCAAAAGTGGATATGTGCACCTGCGTCATGGGCTTCAGACCATCCCCTCAGATCGTTAAAATAGGGCCCATAGTGTTTATAAAGTGTTTATCTGTTAGGGTTAGGGGTAGGTGGAGAGCTTTATTGACCCAATAAGGTGGCATTCATTTAATAATTTTAATAAATATAATAATTTACATAATAAATAGCAGCTATCGCTAAGAAAATATGCAATTTTCACTTAGTGGAAATATAATCTAGTTGCTATTTGCACTGTGTAAATAGCCGTTGCCAACTTTAAATAAGTCCTACTCAGAGGGGTGCTACTACATGTTTTTTTAAACGGTTATTACAAATAACAAAAAATTAAATAAGAGCATTGAAAATATCAACTATAAATGTAATAAAATAACAATCTTTACTAAACCCTCAGAAACAGCCTTTTGTAAATATTCATATCCTTTCCTACATCCATGCAAGCTCAAATATAAAACCTAAGTGAGTTCATTACCAGTCGGACCTCCACGGACACTCCTTTATCAGATTCTCTGCGTATGGGCAAATCTTCTAGGCCGCTGGTCTTTATTGCCCCTGCGGAAGTGCCGTCCAGTTCAGGCATGATGGGATCTGTTGCCCCGGCCCCTGCCAGCCAGTTACCCAGTGTGGTGCTGCCAGGAATACCACCGCTGCTCAGACTGGCACCAACGACGGAGCCAAGCACGTTAGATAGACTTGTGGTACCTCCTAAAATCAGTCAATCAATCAATCAGTCCATCATCTAACTAAATAACAAATTATTTTGCATCCATCAACCAATAAATCTTCCATATTCTCTAAATATATCAGTTAAATAAATGAATCAACTGTGCTGGGTAGATTACTCACAAATTGAAGTCCATTACTGAATACAAATGACATGATACATCCCTTAATCCTACCCAATATCTAAACTTAACAACTACCTCACTAACTATTAATAAGCAGTAATTAGGAGTTTGAGGCAAAAGTCATAGTTAATAATTAGTTAATAGTGAGAATTGGACCCTAATCTAAAGTGTGACCAAATTGTAATTAGTAACGTTATCTATTACATTACACATTTTAGGTAACATGATCTGAATACTTTGATTACTTTTGACCTAACTTGTTTATCACAATTTGAATAGTAAAATATTGAACCGTACTGATAAAAAAAAAAAAATACTAAGAGAAACAAAAATTAAATTTTTTTGCTATCAACAACAACAACAACAACATGTAGTGCATTAAACATTACATTATGTAAGGGCTTCCCAAACTAGGGTTTGGGAAGGAACTGCAGCGGTGAAAATTAATTTATTCTTAAAAATGTTAAATTAAAAGAAATAAATAATTTAAAAATAAAAACAAATATTTTTTGAAAAAAAAATTGCTAATGCGACCTTTTACACCACAGACTGAACAAAATGAAGCATTGCTTGGTCGTTGGTTGACCTAAATTGGTATTATCTAATTGTGTACTTAAATTTAACAGCTGACAGCTGATTGGTTGATTGTAATCCATTACACTTGACATTATCAAGATGAATTTGTTCTGACACAGTTTAATATTTGGTCTTGTCATATTTTATTACCATTTTCTAAACTATAGCGAATAAACTGATAATGTGAGAAAATGTTGAAGGTGTCTGAATAAATTTTGGTTTGACTGTTTAAGCAATAGATTTTTTTAGGAAGTAAAAATTAAAAGGGATAAATAGGGAGAATCAATGAATTCTGAATAATTTACTGTCATTTTGTGTATATTAGGTTATCATGTAATCAATAAGTGACTGTAGTCTGATGAGTATTTTAACCTCCTAAGACCCAGGAAAACAGTCTTTTGAATTTAGTATTTTTACATTGTTTAGAGCATAAGAAACAAATGGATTTTTTTTTTTGAAAAAATATATTTTATTCATATGTTATGTTATGTCCTCATAAGTGAACACCAAAAATAAAAATAAAAATGACAAGAAATGAGCCAAAAAGGATTTTTTTTTTTTTTCCATTTACCAATCAATTTTCAGGTTTCAGGATTTTTTTAACCAAACTTTGTTTAAAGATGATTCTCAACTATGTTATGAAAGATATAATGGAATGAATTGATATACCATTTTACTTTATGCAATATGTGGGTAAAATGGCCATACATGGGTTTTCCCATTCAGCGCAATGTATCTATACACTGGATCTAATTTACATATTAATGTGTTCTTGGAGCAACATGTAATGAAAAAAGAAGTGTAATAATGGGAGTAATAGTTGGCAACATTTTCATAATAATATCTAATATTTTATAGGAACATTGATATGTAATTTCTTTTCCTTGTTGTGTCTCCCAGAATGCCTGATAAACATGATTTAAGTCCCGGTGTCCTCTATTGAGAACATGTATGAAATCAATGCCCTGTTTTGTAACAGAAAGTCATATTTTGACCCCATAACATTTTCCTGAGATGTTGATTTATAACAAACAATTTCAAATTAGTCAGATTTAAATGATAATTACAAAATATTATCATATTTCCATAAGAGTGCTCAATTTGATAATTCAGTCATTTTTAAGGACCAAGGAGAAGTTGTTGTCCTGGTGAAACCTCAAAACAAATGGTATCTCTGAAAAGCTCTGAATGTGCTTAAAACTGTGACATGTAATGTGTCAGAGAAATTCACTAAAATGTAATGTCCTCGTACGTGGACAGTGGCACCCAGGAGGTTAAAATGCAATTTTGGGATTATGCAATTTACGTAATCCAGATAACATGTAATCAGTTACTACCCAGCATGAGAATCAGTACGTCAAAGAGAATGTAAAACTGGTGTTTACCTATACTAGAGGCACTCGTTAGATCAGGGTTTGTGGTATTAGTGCCCATGGAGGCAGAAAGAGTGGCAGTGCCCGATAAGGTGCCCCCTAGGTCGGGCAGATTTAGCGAAGGGCTGGTGAGAATATCTAGATCAGAGCTCCTGCTGAAATCTGCGTCACTCGCGCTGGAAACTGAACTACTGAAGTCATCGGGTGTCCTCCACACACCTTCTGATATCTGCCTGTACACAAACACACACTGAGGAACTCTTTAGGCATGGAACTAGAGAACGTATCTGAGCAGGAGTGAATGTTTATGCGTGTGTGTTTTACCTTCGTAGAAGGGTGAGGGTATTGGTGATGTTTCTGCAGCGTTTCAACAGGGCCTCCAGTCTGAGCGGTTCCTCTTTCAGAAACTTGACGGCTTCCACCTCCACCCTCAGCACCACACGCATCTTACTTTGTAAATTGGGGAATTGATCTAAACACAGGAATTGTAGATCATAGATAGAATATATATAGCAAGAGAATCGGTTCTTTTTAGCGAATCAAAAACTCTGATTCCTGAAAGATTCCTTCTGGAGATCGGGAACTTTTTAGTAAATCAAAAACATTGCGCAACCAGTGTTGTCCAACTCCTTAAAGAAAGAATGACTCTTATGAGTTGGTTCTTTTTAGTGAAGCACAACATACAGCACAACCAGTTTATTCTGATTCCTGAAGTAATTACTTTTAAGAGCCATTTTATAGTGAATCAAACACGTGCAGCGGAACCAGTGTATTGCGATTCCTGGACGAACGACTCTTTTGAGTCGATTCTTTTCAGAGTCAATCAAAAATACATCACAACCAGAGTAATCCAATTCTATGAACAGTTTTGTTTAGTGAATCAAAAGCATACAGCATTACCAGTTTAGTCTGACTCCTGAACAAATGATTCTTATGAGTCAGCTCTTTTTAGTCAAATCAAAAACATGCAGCACAACCAACGTAGTCTGACTCCTAAATGAATGTTCTGTTTAGTGAATCAAAAACATATTGAACAACCAGTGTTGTCCGACTCCTTAAAGAAAGAATGACTCTTATGAGTTGGTTCTTTTTAGTGAAGCACAACATACAGCACAACCAGTTTATTCTGATTCCTGAAGTAATTACTTTTAAGAGCCATTTTTTTGTGAATCAAACACGTGCAGCAGAACCAGTGTACGAATGACCTTCAGTCAATCAAAAAAACATCACAATCAGAGTAATCCAATTCACGATCGAATGACTGCTATGAACAGTTTTGTTCAGTGAATCAAAAACTTACAGCATTACCAGTTTAGTCTGACTCCTGAACAAATGATTCTTATGAGTCAGCTCTTTTTAGTGAATCAAAAACATGCAGCGCAACCAGTGTAGTCCGATTCCCGAACGGAAGACTCTTATGAATCAATTTTTTAGTCAATCAAACACATGCAGCACAACCAATGTAATCTGACTTCTGAATGAATGACTCTTTTGAGTCTCTGTGATAATCATGACATCAGGATAATAATATAAATGTGTGGTTCTGTATGCTTATAATTGTTGACTGTGTGCAGATTCCTCCTCTTCCTCGCTCACTCACTCTTGAGGTCAGTGACGGTCTCTCCCAGTCTCCTGAGTTCCAGGCTCTTCTGTTCTATTTCCTGTTCTGTCACCAGATGATGGTTAAGCCCCGCCCCCACCCTCATCTCCTCCACAGAGCGCTCCAGATCGCTGGAAACACAGAGGAACACATCGCATCAAGAAAAATAAATCATATGCAGAATGGTTTTTCAGTATGTGTGCAGTATTTAGAGGTTGCAGGTGCTTCAGCTCACTGTAGCTGTTGTATAATAAGTTCTTCTTCATTGAGATAACGTAGCCTCTCTTCTTCAACAAGAAGACGTTGACGCTGTAATGGATCTTCTTGTGTCCGAGACGCCTCGATCAGACACATTCCCAAATCTGACTCCGTCTGCCTCAGTAACGCCTGAACAGAATCCTGATTTTGCAACTGTAAGACATACACAGACATGCAAGGTTGTATGAATGAATAAAATATGTTAGATATGAACTGAAGGAATAGATACATTAAATTAAATTATGCTCTGAAATGAAATAGAAATAAAATGTTAGATATGAATTGAAGGAATAGCTACATTAAAATTAAATTATGCTCTTTATACAGTATGCATTTCCCATGCAAATTGGCTGCTCCAAAAAAAGTATGATTAATAAAAATGATTTATTCCTTTAAGACATTATTTATAATCATTTTACCACCATGAAGATGTTGTTAGAAGTTTTGCCATTCATCTAGCGACAATTTGACAAATTTCATCCCCACAATGTGCACAAGATTAAATACACAGCAAAAAGCAATATACCTTTGTTTTACCTTCCAGCTGAAATATAAAATATCACCAGCTGTCCCCAAAAATAATACACACTAGTGCACACACGTATAATAAATTATAATAAATAAATAAAGTATAATATCTAAATAAATACATATAATAATGTCACAACCACCAACTGGAGTGCCCATGATCTCTACCAGCGGGCACTCCTCCCTTCTCCTTTGCTCTCTGATCATGAACTTCATTTCCCATAACCCTATGCCTGGACTCATTATGCTCGATTACTTTCAGCTGTGTGTCATTATCCTGTTAAGTTCTGCCTATATAAGCGCTGTTTTCGTTCGCTCTTTGCGAAGTCTTGTTAGTGTTACACTGCTCTCTCTCTCTCTCTCTCTCTCTCTCTCTCTCTCTCTCTCTCTCTCTCTCTCTCTCTCTCTCTCTCTCTCTCTCTCTCTCTCTCTCTCTCTCTCTCTCTCTCTCTCTCACTCTCTCTCAATAATGGCACACAGCTGGAAGCAATCAAGCATAAGGAGTCTATAAGGAGTATATATATATATATATATATATATATATATATATATATAAGGCATAACATTATGACCTAACATTCCTAATATTGTGTTGGTCCCCTCTTTTGTTGCCAAAACAGCCTGACCTGTCGAGGCATGGACTCCACTAGACCCCTGAAGGTGTGCTGTGGTTTCTGGCACCAAGATGTTAGCAGCAGATCCTTTAAGTCCTGTAAGTTGCGAGGTTGGGCCTCCATGGAACGGACTTGTTTGTTCAGCACATCCCACAGATGCTCGATTGGATTGAGATCTGGCGAATTTGGAGGCCAAGTCAACACCTCAAACTCGTTGTTGTGCTCCTCAAACCATTCCTGAACCATTTTTGCTTTGTAGCAGGGCGCATTATCCTGCTGAAAGAGGCCACAGCCACCAGGGAATACCGTTTCCATGAAAGGGTGTACATGGTCTGCAACAATGCTTAGGTAGGTGGTACGTGTCAAAGTAACATCCACATGGATAGCAGGACCCAAGGTATCCCAGCAGAACATTGCCCAAAGCATCACACTGCCTCCGCCGGCTTGCCTTCTTCCTGACACCTTTCGATCAGAACCAGCATTAACTTCTTAAAGCAATTTGAGCTACAGTAGCTCGTCTGTTTGATCGGACCACACGGGCCAGCCTTCGCTCCCCACGTGCATCAATGATTCTTTCCACTGTTCACCACTGTTCTTTCCTTGGACCACTTTTGATAGATACTGACTGCAGTATGCAGACCAGAAACACCCCACAAGAGCTGCAGTTTTGGAGATGCTCTGACCCAGTCGTCTAGCCATCACAATTTGGCCCTTGTCAAACTCACTCAAATCATTACGCTTGCCCATTTTTCCTGCTTCTAACACATCAACTTTGAGGACAAAATGTTCACTTGCTGCCTAATATATCCCACCCACTAACAGGTGTTGTGATGAAGAGATAATCAGTGTTATTCACTTCATAATGTTATGGCTGATCAGTGTGTGTATATATATATACATACATACATACATACATACATACATATACACACACACACTTATAATAAATGAATCTGACATTATACTATATTTATATATTATTATATTGAATATATATATACACTCACCTAAAGGATTATTAGGAACACCATACTAATACTGTGTTTGACCCCCTTTCGCCTTCAGAACTGCCTTAATTCTACGTGGCATTGATTCAACAAGGTGCTGAAAGCATTCTTTAGAAATGTTGGCCCATATTGATAGGATAGCATCTTGCAGTTGATGGAGATTTGTGGGATGCACATCCAGGGCACGAAGCTCCCGTTCCACCACATCCCAAAGATGCTCTATTGGGTTGAGATCTGGTGACTGTGGGGGCCATTTTAGTACAGTGAACTCATTGTCATGTTCAAGAAACCAATTTGAAATGATTCGAGCTTTGTGACATGGTGCATTATCCTGCTGGAAGTAGCCATCAGAGGATGGGTACATGGTGGTCATAAAGGGATGGACATGGTCAGAAACAATGCTCAGGTAGGCCGTGGCATTTAAACGATGCCCAATTGGCACTAAGGGGCCTAAAGTGTGCCAAGAAAACATCCCCCACACCATTACACCACCACCACCAGCCTGCACAGTGGTAACAAGGCATGATGGATCCATGTTCTCATTCTGTTTACGCCAAATTCTGACTCTACCATCTGAATGTCTCAACAGAAATCGAGACTCATCAGACCAGGCAACATTTTTCCAGTCTTCAACTGTCCAATTTTGGTGAGCTCGTGCAAATTGTAGCCTCTTTTTCCTATTTGTAGTGGAGATGAGTGGTACCCGGTGGGGTCTTCTGCTGTTGTAGCCCATCCGCCTCAAGGTTGTGCGTGTTGTGGCTTCACAAATGCTTTGCTGCATACCTCGGTTGTAACGAGTGGTTATTTCAGTCAAAGTTGCTCTTCTATCAGCTTGAATCAGTCGGCCCATTCTCCTCTGACCTCTAGCATCAACAAGGCATTTTCACCCACAGGACTGCCGCATACTGGATGTTTTTCCCTTTTCACACCATTCTTTGTAAACTCTAGAAATGGTTGTGCGTGAAAATCCCAGTAACTGAGCAGATTGTGAAATACTCAGACCGGCCCGTCTGGCACCAACAACCATGCCATGCTCAAAATTGCTTAAATCACCTTTCTTTCCCATTCTGACATTCAGTTTGGAGTTCAGGAGATTGTCTTGACCAGGACCACACCCCTAAATGCATTGAAGCAACTGCCATGTGATTGATTGATTAGATAATTGCATTAATGAGAAATTGAACAGGTGTTCCTAATAATCCTTTAGGTGAGTGTATGTATGTATATATAAAATAAAACATATCTGATTTATTACTACATATAAACAAAAAAAAACTGAATAAATATATATTATTATATAAAAAATAATATAAGATTAAATACACAGCAAAAAAAATACGTTTTGAGAAAAGACAAATGCACAGAAAGCACACACCTGTAATTGCCGTAGTTGTGTCAGCTGTTTGCGCAGTTCAACTGTGTGCTGCTGCAGGTCAGTAAGGTGCAGATGCATTTGGAAACGGGACATTGCTATTGGCTGACAGACTCCAGTGGGCGGGGGCGGCATCAGGGCCAGAGGTGCAGACGGTGATGACACTATCAATCCACAGGAGCAAAAGTTATACATTAAACATAAAACTTACATAAAAACATGTAATTTTATTTAAAATGTACTGTAATGGTGAAATCTGATTATCCATAAGCCTTTTCAGTCATTCTGCTTTAAATGTCAGTTTCTCAAAAGGTCTCATTTCCATATCAACCACAAAAGAACAACAAAATACATCTGATTATTTGTCTTGATTTGTACAATATGAGTCACATCCAAAAACAAGCCCAACACAACTCCGTACACACTCCATCTACGGTACGTTGTATATTCATGCAACACACATTCAAATTCAGAGTCAGACCCTTATGTTTGCATAGACATTCACACTGTTATATAATCTCAGAAACAGACTCTGGTGTCCTTATTAGATCATTTTAAGAACTGGAAAAGGAAGACAAAACATTCTAGTACACTGACATTCAAGAGTGTTAGAGGGAATTTCCATACAACAAAAACATTCCGGGATAATTCATAAGACAGACATATATGCAGTGCCTATAAAAGCGTACACCTCACTGGGCTTTTTGTGCTACATGATTAATTATGCATTTAACTGAGAATTTTATCACTTGTCAAGACAAAGTGCTTTATAATTCTAAATAAAAACTGTATGAAATTAATTAACAAAAGTCAAAGGAGGTAAATACTTTTTATAGACACTGTATATACTGTGTATATATACACACAGAGGGTTTCCAAACTCCAGGATCTGGGATCCCTGAATACAAACATTCTATACACACTCCTGACGCAAAATTGCAATGCACAAATCGCAATGCAACACATCTGTAATGCAACAGACGTAGGGGAAACCGAGAAAGTGACAGACAACCAGACATACAGCAATATACCTTTTTGCTTTCTAAACCTTCCAGCTGAAATATAAAATATCACCAGTTAACTGTCCCCAAAATAATACACTCTAGTGCACAATAAATTATAATAAATAAATAAAATACATACATATTATTATGACAATGTAGTATAATGTATGTCAGATTAATTATAAATTATAAAAAATAAAAACATTTAAAAATATATAATTAAAAATAATGTATTTATTATAATTTATAATTAATCTGACATATGTCAGATTTATTATACATAGTAATAAATAGATTATTATTTTTTAATTATTTATTTTAAATATACTTTATTATAATTTATAATAAATCTGACATATGTCAAAATATAAATATTTTAAATCATATATATTTATTTAGATATGTATTATAATACAATATAATATAATATAATATAATATAATATAATAACTGTCCCCAAAATTATACACTCTAGTGCAGAATAAATTATAATACATAAATAAACTATAATATATAGATACATATTATCATGACGATAAAATATAATACAGTATATGTCAGATTTATTAATTATAAAGTATAATAAAAAACATTGTAAAATATATAATTAAAAATAAGAATGTATTTATTATAATATATAATTAATCTGACATACATATACAGTATATACACATACATATACACATACATACATACATATATATATATATATATATATATATATGTGTATGTGTGTGTGTGTATATATATATATATATAAAGATATAGTCAGATTTATTACAAATGGTAATAAATAGATTATTATTTTTAATGATATATTTAAGATGTATTTTATTTATTATAATTTATAATAAATCTGACTATATATAGTCAGATTTAGTATAAATTATAATAAATATATTAAAATAAATATATAAATATTTTAAATAATATATATTTATTTAGAAATTTATTATAATACAATATAATATAATAACTGTCTCAAATTAATACACATTAGTGTACAATAAATTATAATATACAATATAAGTCAGATTTGTTAATTATAATATAATATAATATAATATAATATAATATACAGTGTCTTATTCAGTATTCAATCAGGTTTAAAATGTTTACATGTTTAAATGTTTAGAAGACCTGACTTGAACTAATTTATTTTTCAGTTCATGTTTATTTACATTAATGACACTCAAATCATGAACTCAGTCATAAACTACTGCCATGAAACACAAATAATCATTAGCTAATGTAAACCAATCCAAATGAGCATCATTTTAAGACTGATCATACTGTGGTCCTCGAGGACTCGGCCTGCCTGCTTCTATCATTTAGATAAGCATTCTTCGGTGCACAGCACAGTCGTTTCTTATTAACACCATGCATGATTCACTCATTTAATGACCTGTTAATTGATACGCCTATTCCACATCACTTAATTGTTCTTGCGAACATAATTAGTTTAGTAACAGCTATTCTACAGCACAAACAGTTCAGGCCTTGTTGAGACATTACAGTCACCTCTTGATATCAATAAGATTCATTTATTAACCTTATAAATTGAATAATGCTCATGCATTAATATGTTCAAGCATTAATATGATAGGCCTATCTTGCAATGTTTCATTTTGATTGCATTTGTTAATGTGGTAAAATGTAAATCATGCACAGAGGACAAAGATACAGAGCTTTCAAGAAGAAAACTACAGGCGACAACACTGATTCTTTATTTATATTATGTATCTGTCAGAATGGATGTATTTATTTAGAGCTTTTTCCATCTTCTAGGTTTTTGAAAGTTGACTCTTTGTACTGCATGTAATAAAGCATCTTCATCTTAGACATTTTAAACTTTTTTTAACAGTGTTTGCCAAATGCTTAAGCCATATTCACACACATTCAAACAGTATAGTACTCACTCTCTGGTGCAGAGCAGTCGCTTGCTGTTTCTGCTTTCTCACTGCAAGACAAACACATTAAACACATCTTCATGGAGCACACACACCATTTACATGCTATTATAAGTTGTATGGATGGGTTTTAACCGTCATTCAAGAGTCAGGTTTGATAGCGATATTCAATGGTATTTGACTGAAGATCAGATTTCTTACGGGCTGTCTGGTCCACGGGTCAAAACACTCTGAACCAATCCGGTTAGACTGGCTATCTGCTTCTCCATGGCCTCCATTCGCTCTCTAACAATATAAAATACCATTTTACACATACAAAATTAGTAAAAATTAAAGTTCAGGCAAACCGTGCTGAGATACGGCGCCCTAAAAAATTTTTTTTCCCATGGTGGGGAGATGGGGGGGGGGTAAAATTATGTTTTGCATTCACCCTAGAATGTTTGCGTTTGCTCACAAAACTTTTGTCATGGAAATATATTATTTAAATTTATTTTTTGCATTCTATCGCAAAACTGTTGTGTTCGCCCAAAAAACATTGCATCTGCTTGGAAAACTTTGCATTCACTCACAAAACGTTTTTGATGGTTGGGAGAAAGGTGGGAGAAAAAAATATATTTTAATATTTTAATTTTGCGAGCAAACAAAGTTTTTAGAGGGAACGTAATACTTGGATACCTTGGACATTGTAATGGAAGATCCAATTAGAGACTCATGAAATTCCATGCTGGAAACTTGCATTTTAACATGCGTAGCTAGAATCATTCACATTTATGTACCTGAATATAGTATGTTATGGGCCTTTTTGCTGATTAGTGCTAATTATCCCTGGTTTGGTTTAGCATAGCCACCAGTTCATGCTGTTTTCGTGCATGTATCTTTAAATGCAAATTAGCAAAGCTGCTGCTCCCCGCCCCACTTTCCAGAAGAGGGCGGAGCCTGTACAGCTTGTGCCTCCGATACCCTGCCAAAAACTAAAGCATCTGTTTGGTTTTGATTATTATCTCTATAGCAGTCACGCTCACGTGACATTGCAGTTCTTCATCATCACCAAAGTTTATTTTCTGCATGCATTTTAAAGCCATATCAGTCGAGACTTCTGATATATGGTATTCTGAGCGCACAGAAAGCTGGATGCCAGACGGCGCGTCCCGTGAGTATTAAACTAAGTTCTCTTTCACGTCTTATTGCGCTTAAACAAGGTTATGTCAAAAACACACACAGTTCACATAAACACAGTCGGTTACGTCTGTGAACGTAAACAGCAAGTAAAGAAATTGCATGTGTATATTAGATCTGTGTATTAAAGTGACAGCAGCCTATATATGCTGTTAATATAAAACAAATAACAAAAGAAAAACACTCCATCTTGACTGAATAACTTTAGTAGCTTTAATAAGAATACATTTCTTCCTTGAATGCTGCTGTTAAAAGGTCTGGCGAGGAGATAAACATGGCGGACTGTGTGTACAGCTCACTGAGGGCGGGGTCTATGCTAATAGGGCAGAGTCCGTCAGTAGTCGTGGGCGGGGCCTAAGCATATGTGATGTCACATTGCATAGAAACTGCAAACGGCTTATTTTGAGACACTGTTTATGATTTTTGGGGATTAAAAAAAGGATTCTTGCCATTATAGGGTGGTTGTGTACACACTGCCGACAAATTTATGTTCAAACACCATGCATAATAGGTCCACTTTAAGTGGTATGACTAGTTTACCAGCTTTGGACGTTTTAGGAGAGAAAACCTAAGTTGACTCTCACCTGGTCTCTTCGTTTCCAGGTAATGTTGAGCCGTAAACTGGTAACGGTCCTCCGTCTCCTCCGTGGCCCCCAAGCATACATATCTGCTCCAGAGGTTGTCCTCCTGGACGATTCTTGGGGCTCTCTATGTACACAGTGCCATCTTTACGAAACCCATGTCTCCCAGGGGACCCTCGTCCTGGGTGACTCCCATACGGATCCCTGCCATCAGACATTTTTTGAGGCGAGGCTGGAGGTAGGGTGCGAAAACCCATAGTGGCATATGGATCTGCATATATGGGGCCACCAGGCCTGTAGAGGGCACCCTCAAGCTCACACTGTAATGCCGCGGCAGGGTATCCACTGATTGAGCGAACAGATCCACGGCGGTAAGCTAGAGCTTGCTGCGAGGCCACGCTGAGCCGAGGATCCTGAACGAGCGTGTACGGGTCTGCGTATATCGCTTCGTTTTTTAGCAACACCACGCTCTTCGATGATGATGTAATTTCCTCATCCGGTTTCACATCACGTCGTTCCAGAATAGCACTTGGGGAGGGGCAAAATGCAGGGTGGGCCTGCTGGGGGGTGTGGCCTCCTTGGTGGGTGTGGTGTTGGTGCTGATAGGGGTGGAGCTGAGGCGATGGATGGGGACCAGCGTAAGAGGACGGACGCCCACCCGTGTAAGAAAGACGGGATTGCGAGCGTGACGGAGAACCAGAGGGAGGAGAGGAAGACGGGAGTGTGTTTAAACGACGCGTGGGAGAGGATTCCCTCGAGGTGTACACCAGCTCTCTCTGGAGAGAGAGACAGAATAGAAAAGAGGAAGACAGGAGGAAGTTAACGCATATGACATTTGAGAAGATAAATTCACAGCATCAGAACAGATCTGCGCTACTGCATGTTTTCTCTGTCACACACACACACAACAGATTCATCATCATCACTTTATCTCATCACTATACTGTAAAACAATGTAAAAATGTTTTTGAAAGAAGTCTCTTCTGCTCAACAAGGCTGCATTTATTTGATCAAAAATTATATAGTAAAACAGTAAAATTGTGAAATATTTTTAGAATTAAAAAGAACCATTTCCTATTTGAATATATTTTATAATGTAATTTATTCCTGTGATCAAAGCTGAATTTTCAGCATCATTACTCCTGTGTTCAGTGTCACATGATCCTTCAGAAATCATTTTAATATGATGATTTGCTGCTCAAGAAACATTTATTATTATTATCAATGTTGAAACAGTTGTGCTGCTTAATATGTTTGTGGAAACCGTGACTTTTTGTCAGAATTCTTTGATGAGTAGAAAGTTCAAATGAACAGCATTTACTGAAAATAGAAATCTTGTCACGTTTTTAATCAAAATAAAAATTTTAATCCTAGCTGAATAAAAGTAATAATCTCTTTCTAAAAAAAAAAAAAATATTGACCCCAAACTTGAATGGTAGTATCAAGTTTTAATGGTAGAATGGTAAGTGTATACTATTTCATGCATATGTATAATTTTGTGTTTTAATGTAAAAAGCATGAATTATATGAATAATAATTTATGAAGAAAATGTATATCTAAAATGAAAATACATGTACTTTTACAGTAAAATGTTGGTCAAATTGTTTCATGTAAATAATGTATGAACTACTCTATAATTTAATCATTAAATAATTTAGTTATTTTTATTATTATTAATTTAGATAATTTATGAATAATTATTTAATATTTTGAACAATATAGTTATGTTTCTGTTATTAGTTATTAGTTACCTACATTTTGACATAAAATAAATGATAAAATGTTTATTACAGAGCTAACAGATGTTTTTCTCTACTGTCCCACACACACACACTCACCCGTAGGTCTCCGTTGGAGATGTGTGCGTGGTGTACGGGGTGGGCTGCGTGCTGTGTGTTGTAGTGTGTGTCTCGCATCGGAGCCTCTCTGCAGTAAATCTTGATGAGGCAGCGGTCGTGGATGTCGCGAGGGTCCTCCAGCTCGTAGAAGATGTTGCGTGCCTCGTCCTTGATGAGGAGAGCCGTGCCGGGCGAACGCAACGCGCCCATCGTCAGTTTCTGAGGGAACATGTGCACGATGAGGGCGTGAAGCGTCTCCATGCTGGTCAGCTCATGAGTGATGTGCACCCGCCGCGTCTCGTCACCAAACTGCAAAAACAACACAGCTAGAAAAAAGACAAAAAAAATTCATTTAGTTTAAATTTGATATTCAATACAACAGCACAACTGTGAGTCTGATGTTGCTTTAATAATTTTGAGTGTGCCATCATAATCTTTAATCAAAATAACTTGCAGCAACTTCTCTTCTCTGATGACGTGTTTACTGGTGAGAGGGCGGGACAACCTGTCACTCACATGATAGCACTTGACACCAATAGCAAACCACAACCATCCAATCAATTCCAAATGGAAAAAAAAATCAAGTCTCGCCCTACATTTGTTATGGTTCCAGAAGCCGTTTCAAGAAAACCCTATCACAACTTCCGTTTCATGCCAACTTTAATATTGACTAACTGACATTTCAGAAACAATATGGACAGCGCCAATGAAAACTATCACAGAACTGGAAGTCTCTGTTGCAAACGGCAGACAACTGGAGTGAATACAAGAGTGAAACGCTGCACTTATCCAGTCAAATTAGTCAAACTAACTGTATATAATTAATTTTGTTAGACTCAGTCTGGATAGTTACATAAGAGTGTAAAAAAGCAGCAAAAATGGCTCATGCAGGAAAATAAATGTATATTTAGACGCCTCATTTACATTGCATTCAAAGTACAGTTCATGCATTCCCTGAGAATCAAACCCATGGCACTGATGTTGCTATAGCACCATGCACTGTTTTATCAATATTTCAGTCTGTTTAAGATTTATGCATTTCAATTGTGACAAATTTTCATAATTTAAAAAAACAAAAAAGAAATTAATACTTTTATTCAGCAAAGATGCATTAAATTCACAGGAAAGACATTTATACTGTTACAGTTTCCACAAAAATATGAACCAGCACAACAGCTTTCAACATTGATAATAATAATAATAAATGTTTCTTGAGCAGCAAATCATCATATTAGAATGATTTCTGAAGGATCATGTGACACTGAAGACTGGAGTAATGATGCTGAAAATACAGCTTTGATCACAGGAATAAATTACATTTTAAAATATATTCAAACAGTTATTTTAAATTCTTAATAATATTTCACAATATTACTGTTTTTACTGTATTTTTGATTTTAAAAAAATGCAGTCTTGGTGAACAGAGTCTTCTTTCAAAAACATCTTACCGACCCAAAACTTCTGAACAGTAATAAATTAAGATTTTAATATAAATATGAAGTATTTACTTATAATTAATTACAATTATACAGTATGGAATATGGCAAAGCAAACTTTGGCATTAACTGAACTAATTTTATAATAAATAAATCCAATTAAAACTAATATAATACATAGATCTAATTTAAAACATTTGTTTAAATATTAGTTTTCTGAGCATATTAACATACAGTCAAACCATAAATTATTCAGACACCAGATATAATTTTTTACTAGTGGGTGCAGGACACTATAGTTAATTGATGTAATTGAGGATAGCAAAAGTAAACTGTGACATATTATACCCAAAAATTCTACATACAGTGACTACCAGTAAAATTGATACAAATTTGGGACCAAAATGATTCAGACACTTTGACCTGACCATGTTTTGCTTCAGTGTTTTTTCTTTAATTGCTAATGCGACCTTTTACACCACAGACTGAACAAAATGAAGCATTGCTTGGTGGTTGGTTGACCTAAATTGGTTTTTATCTAATTGTGTACTTAAATTTAACAGCTGACAGCTGATTGGTTGATTGTAATCCATTACACTTTTAACCATTACAGTTTAACTCTGAGTTCTTGTCATATATTATTACCATTTTCTAAACTATAGCGAATAAACTGTGATAATGTGAGAAAATGTTGAAGGTGTCTGAATACATATTGGTTTGACTATAGCAATATTTACTTCAAAGTATTTAGCATTAAAGTCCATCCCGAGGACTGACAATGTGAACTACACCCTGGTTAGCCAATCAAAATAGAGGTCATTTAAATACTGTATACAGCAGAATACAATAGGTTCACAAGCAAGAAACAGGTCAGATAGAGGGAGCAAAATTGTCAAAAAAAAGCCGTAAATGTGGCACTGAATATCAAACCTGGTGCTCTTAGTTTGGCTTGGCTGGGCGATCGTGCCAGTGGAAGACTCTGTCTGAGGATGTTGGAGCGACTGAAGCCCAGCGGCAGCTCAGCGTCGGCCATGCTTTCCAAACTCTCCGCAGACGCGTAACAGAGTCGCCCTCCTACCTGCTCGCCCAGCGACTGCTGCTGCTGCAGCCCCGCAGCGCCGCGTGGAGTCCTGGCCTGCAGGAGACAGACATACAGAGACAGACGGATTAGTGTGTGTTCGTCTCACAGCTGAGGGAGGGAACACGCTCTAATTGCCCGTACTGCAGTTTTGCAAGGGTAATGATACCTCTGTGATGGCAAGGCAAAAGACCGTCTAGGGAAAATAAGAATGTTTGTGTGTGTGCGTGTGTGTGTGTGTGTGGAGCTGCTCTAAAGTAGTGAAAGAAAACCCATGCAGGCAAAAACATCCCCAAATCATGCTGATAACATTATCATATCAGCACGACTGCTGCTGTCACTGAACCAAAAGGACACAAACCAAATACATTCACAAAATTCATGATAATTTCTCAGTTTAGCTATTCACTCAAATTGTTATACTCACATAGATGTACACTATTGTGTAATTTTTCAAAAATATTTTTGAAAGAAGTCTCTTATGCTCAACAAGGCTGAATTTATTTGATCAAAAATATAGTAAAAATAGAAATATTGTGAAATATTATTGCAATTTAAAATAACTGTTTTCTATTTGAATACATTTTAAAATGTAATTTATTCCTGTGATCAAAGCTGAATTTTCAGCATCATTACTCCAGTCTTCAGTGTCGCATGATCCTTCAGAAATCATTCTTAGACGCTGATTTGATGCTCAATCAGTGTTTCCCATACATTGATTTATTTGTGGCGGGCATATCAACATTGACCGCCACAAAGAGATTTCAGTGCTTCCCATTCATACTGTGGCAAAATATATTTGAAAATATATTTAAACTTCTCATAATAACATAAGAAGTCTTTAAATTACGTGTTTTGCGCCTGCTGTCAAACAAACTAAAATCGAAAGCTCGATCAGGCGTTATTAAATCAGACTCTGTTTGCGCTGCGCAAAGAGAAGTGCGCGATTCGCTCACGCGACCAGCTCCGCATCTCAGTTCACATGTGATGAGTTTAGCGTGCATTTGGGAACGTAGCGAGCACCAGTTACGCATTATTTTCTCATTTGCATAGTTGACGGCTGGTGCAACTGGTGCGCGCGTCGTTGACTCGTCATGCAACGCGGCAAACTAAGGTCGCACTGGTGCCCAAATGATAAGAGCTGCCATTTGCGTTACATATGAGAAACATCAAATGGCAAACAAAGCGAAAGCGGAACGGAACCGCGCTATTCGTTTGAGCTGCGCGGACCGTTTATCAGCTCGGAGCAGTAATAGACAGCGCAGCGCGAGCTCATACACGGGCCGATCTCGTGATACCACAGCGCTGCCATCCAGAGAGAAAGCGTTTGAATCCACCGCAGAAATAATAACATCTCTACTGCAAGATCTAGTGGAAGCGTTCGGCGCAGAGTTCTCGGTTATAAACCACAGATATCAGATCAAACAGGGCTGACGTGAAAACCAGGAGAAACATTGAGCCATGAACGAAGATCAGGGGTTTCAGTCACAAATCACCAACATTCACCATGTATTTACTGTGGTAACACCACATGGTGTTATGGAAGAAACAGTCGAATGTTTTTTTTTTTTTTTTTACATTATTCATCTCAGGGTTCGTTCAACCTTTTGAGAGTGAAATTCAAGCACTTTTCAAGGGCTTTCAAGTACACTTTTTCCAGCACTTCAAAGCTCTAAATATTATCCAATTTAATGTTATTTATTTTTAATGTGATGATTTGTAAAACTAAAAGTTTAAAGGTGTAGGCCACTTTGTGGCAAACAAGTACTTCTATTTTAAAAAAGACATGAAATCACCACTATAACGAGTAGATGGCGGCAGAGGAGCACTTATTGACTTGTTAGCCATTTCCACTCCCCAATGTATGGACAAAAGTAGGAAGTCACAAAGTCTCATGAAAAACAAAAACTTTTCAAATTGTGACTTAATTACCCAGAAAACAAGTAAAGAGCGCTCCTTTCATAATCACTGAAGCTGTCGGTCAGTTCAGTGTGATACTATAGAAGACAATGGTACATTTAATAAGAGCAGAATATTTAAATTTTCTCTATAAAAATTAGGTTTTTGCACATTACTGTTAATAAAATAATTTTATCTGCATATCAATTCATAAACCTTTGTTTGACTAGATTATGCTGAACCCGCTCATCAAGCAGCGCGCCGAGCCACTCCGCCCTGCCCACCACCACAAGTAAATTCTTAACCTATGGGAAACACTGCTCAAACATTTCTTATTATTATCCATGTTGAAAACAGTTGTGCTATATTTTTTGTGGAAACGATGATACTTTTTTTTAGAATTCTTTGATGAATAGAAAGTCCAAAAGAACAGCATTTATTTTAAATTTTGTAACATATATGTCTTTACTGTCACTTTTGACCAATTGAATGCATACTTGCTGAATACAATTAGTTTCTTTAAAAATAAAATTTAAATTGACCCCAAACTTTTGTATGTATGTAAACGCCAGTGTATGTATTAAATGAAAAAAAAAAAAAAAAAAAATTAAAATATAAAATAATGTATTTTCAATCACAAAACCATCATAATAAAAAGCTAAAATTTAAATAATATTAATACAAAAAAAAGTTAGCTTGTTTGATGTTCCAGAGATGTTCTAAAATAATAAACCAAATCGTCAAATAGTTTAACAGACAGGCAAACATCTAAACTGTGATTCAAACTACATGCAAACACACTCGATTTTAGGTTTAAACACACTAATTTTCAAGAGGAAATGTTTCTACTCACACCAATATCTGCTTTCTAAACCTTAGTAAAGCACACGTGGAGGTCAAAGATGTGGCTGGGCATAACAGTGAAAGTTTGCAGACATAAGAAACTTTCTTGAGCGCACCCTTCCTGCACCTCTGTTTGGCTAAGACAGTTTGATTGATCAGCCTTCTACCCAATCAGAATGTGTGAAGTCTTGACTGACAGGACAGATGTTTGCAGCTGTGCCCCTCCATGCCACATTTCATGGGTGTTAACAGTCCTGAAATGCCATAGTGAGAGATGTAATCGGGAATGTGCTACAAGTTTCAAACATCTATTTACAAACCAAATAAATGTAACAGTTTGGCAATATATTGCAGTTATGGACACATGAATCTAGTGAGACTCACCACACAAAAGTCTCAGCATCATTGATTCTCTATGGGCTACAGGTTAATGGCTTCACAATAAGTGTGAATTAACCTCATTTCCCTTTAATAAACACATTAATTAGCATGACAGCATCAACATGACAGCGCTTATTGAGAAGTCTGAGTGTGTGTTTATGTGGCCAGAGAAGGAGGTTTGCTATTGACTTGACAACACCAAGGGAGTGTTTAACACTGTAAAGCCTGACATATCAAATAATAGACAAATTCTATCATATTTGATACATCAGGCATTTGTGGCTGATATAGGAGTATGATATAGTATAATACTCAACCTCAATTTTATTCAAATGCCCAAACAGAGCAAAAATATGCAATTTAGTGATTTTTATATGGCCAAAAAGAAATATGACATTCTGATAGCATGTAATGTAAATCAATGAGATCTTTAAACAGGCTACTTACATAAAGTGCATATAAATATCAGTTGTCACTCTCTCTCCCAATAATGTCTTAGATGATATTTAAATGCTTAGTTTTATGATCAAAGAGCTGTAGTTTTTTTATTGTGGGGGCAAAACATGTAATGCAATGCAATGATTGAGAGATGAACAAATAAACATTCCTCAAAAGCCTGATGGATCATATTTGATACATTTTAACATGATTTTTCTTTTTTAAAAAAAGGGGGGGGGGGAAAGATGTATGGATAATCAAGTAAACCCAAGTTGCTTCAGTCCAGTCAGTGTTCATCTTGAAATATTACTAACAATAGAAAATATATTCTTACAGTATGTTTACTTGGTAACACTTTACAATAAGGTCCCATTAGTTAAAAACTATTTAGACGTTTTAAATAAAACAAAAACACAACAAAATGACTAAAACTTTAAAATTAAAGCGGTTAAAAACAAAACTGCATGCATTTTGCGGAAGAACATTGTTTTGGTTGTGCTTCGGCTCTGTGTGACTGATGATGAATATGATCCTTCACAATAATAGATAATGCTTTACAATGAACTTTGTTAGAGAGCTACATATGACAATTTATCTGTTCAATAAAATACCTTACTGACCTGTTGATTAATAAAAACGTCATCTCCACGTCGCTTTTACAACATTTCAAATCCCTCAGTTCTCGCCATGTTGATTCTTGTTTTATTACGAGCTCTGTCGCGTTCTCTTTTCTCCAGCACACTCTCTTCTGTTCGGTGTTTGATTAAAACAGGTGATTCCCTGAGGTTTGAGATTTAGCGCCTCCATGTCAAGCTTTCTCACTCATTATAACTAACCTATGCCACTCCCACACCAGAGACGCGTCAAAGTAGCCGGAGAAACTTCCCTATTAACGGATATGACGAGACACGCACAGGCGAGTGACATATGTACGCAACTTCCTGTGAAAACCATCCGGACAGGTCTAAAATATAAACACTTATAATAGGCTTACCATAGTGAATCAGGGTAAGACAAAAATGTGTTTTGAAAGAAGGATTGATGATGTTTTGGCTCATTTAAATGTTAATTTTGAACTAATACTGTCACATGGAATAAATGTTGATACCATTGAAATTCTGCAGCAGAGCGATGACATCTCAGATCATTACCTAGTATCATGTACACTTAATTTAGCAAAGGCTGCAAAGCCATCCCCTCACTTCAAATATGGCAGGACTATCACTGCTGCGACTAAAGATTGCTTTGTAAATAATCTTCCTCATCAGTTTCATCTCCTTAGCATCCCAGATAGCCTAGAGGAACTTGATGTTGCAACAGAAACTATTGACTCTCTCTTTTCCAGCACTTTAGACACAGTTGCTCCCCGGCACTTAAAGAAGATTAAAGAAAATAGTCCAACGCCGTGGTACAACGAGCACACCCGGGCCCTTAAAACAGCAGCCAGAAAAATGGAGCGCAGCTGGAAGAAGTTTTTCGCATTTTGTGGAAAGAGAGCATGATTGCATACAGAAAGGCCGTAAAAACTGCTAGATCTGCTTATTTCTTGACTCTCTTAGAAGAAAACAAACACAACCCTAGGTATGTATTCGATACAGTGGCTAAATTAACCAAAGATAAAGCTTCAACTTCTGATGTTTGTAAATAGCACAGCAGTAATGACTTTATGAACTTCTTTACTTGTAAGATTGATAATATTAGGAAAAAAATTATAACCATGCAGCTGTCTACTACAGTATCACATCAGACAGTGCATTGTAGTGTCACTGAGGAAAAATTCCACTCATTCACTGCTGTAGGACAATAAGAATTGGCTAAACTCGTTAAATCATCAAAACCAACAACATGTATGCTCAACCCTATACCGGCTAAACTACTAAAAGAGATGCTTCCAGAGGTCATAGATCCTCTTCTTAATATCATTAATTCATCCTTGACATTAGGATATGTACCGAAAACTTTTAAGTTGGCTATTATTAAACCACTTATTAAAAAACCGCAACTTGATCCTACAGAATTAGTCAATTACAGGCCAATCTCAAATCTACCCTTTCTGTCAAAAATACTAGAAAAGGCAGTGTCCTCACAATTATGCTCCTTTTTAGAAAGAAATGGTATCTGTGAGGATTTCCAGTCAGGATTTAGACCGTATCATAGTACTGAGACTGCTCTCATTAGAGTTACAAATGATTTACTCTTATCATCCGATCGTGGTTGTATCTCTCTGTTAGTGTTACTCGATCTTAGTGCTGCATTTGATACTATCGACCACAACATTCTTTTGAATAGACTCGAAAATTATGTTGGCATTAGTGGAATTTCATTGACATGGTTTAAATCATACTTATCTGACCGTTATCAGTTTGTAGCAGTAAATGAAGAGATGTCACACCGATCACAAGTTCAGTATGGAGTACCACAAGGCTCAGTGCTAGGACCGTTGCTTTTCACCCTGTACATGCTACCACTGGGAGATATTATTAGGAAGCACGGCGTTAGTTTTCATTGTTATGCTGACGATACTCAGCTCTATATTTCTTCACGCCCTGACAAAACTTACCAATTCACAAGATTAACAGAATGCATAGCTGATATAAAAAAAAAAATTGGATAACTAGTAATTTCCTGCAACTTAATTCAGAAAAAAATGAATTTTTAATCATTGGACAAAAAAACTCCACAAGTAGTAACCTAGAATACTGTCTAACACTCGATGGCTGCTCTGTCAAGTTCTCGTCGTCAGTTAGGAACCTGGGTGTGCTCTTTGATACCAATCTCTCATTTGAAAGCCACATTTCTAGCATCTGTAAAACTGCATTCTACCATCTTAAAAATATATCTAAATTACGGCACATGCTTTCAACGCAAAATGCTGAACAGTTAGTTCATGCGTTCATGACCTCAAGGCTAGATTATTGTAATGCTCTACTGGGTGGTTGCCCTGCTCGCTTAATAAATAAACTGCAGCTGGTCCAAAACGCAGCAGCTCGAGTTCTTACTAGAACCAGGAAGTATGACCATATTAGCCCGGTTCTGGCAACACTGCATTGGCTCCCTATTAAACATTGTATACATTTTAAAATCTTGCTGATTACTTACAAAGCACTAAATGGTTTAGCTCCCCAGTACTTGAACGAGCTCTTAACGCATTATACTCCATCATGTCTATTGCGGTCTCAAAATTCTGGCCAGTTGATAATACCTAGAATATCAAAATCAACTGCAGGCGGTCGATCCTTTTCCTATTTAGCACCTAAACTCTGGAACAGTCTTCCTAGCATTGTTCGGGAAGCAGACACACTCTGTCAGTTTAAATCTAGACTAAAAACACATCTCTTTACTATGGCATACACATAAAACATTTTTAATTTATATTATTCAAATCAGTTAAATGATTGTTTTAGGCTGCATTAACTAGGTCAGCCGGAACCGGGAACACTTCCCATAACACCTGATGTACTCATTACATCATAAGAAGAATGGCATCTACGCTAATGTTAGTCTCTCTGTTTATCCCGAGGTTTACTGCAGTCGGCCGTATCCAGACCAGATGGTGGACCTTAGCCTGGACATGACGAACGCATCCCTGAAGTGTCTGTAGAGACCGTGTCAATTAAACTCCCCCCTGTAAATGCCGCATCGACACGACATCCTCATTAAACCCGTCCCCGGCGTGACGACTCCAATCTTTCGAATAATCCGATGAATATCTATTGATCTAATATGACTTCTGACCTGTAATGTTGCCAGAATCATAATCATACACTATTTGTTCGTCGGCCAGAGGAGAACTGGCACCCCGACTGAGCCTGGATTCTCCCAAGGTTTTTTTCTCCATTCTGGCCCTGAAGGAGTTTTGGTTCCTTGCCACCGTTGCCTTTGGCTTTGGCTTGCTCAGTTGGGAACACTTAAATTTCAACTATATTACTGATCTGCCCGCATTGACACTATATGATAATTGAAATGAGCTGGATGACATCACCGTTTTCACCAGAGCGGCTGTACAGCCGAATCAAATTCTGTTGCATTATTTTCCTGTTACCACTGTGAAGCTGCTTTGAAACAATTGGCATTGTAAAAGGCGCTATATAAATAAAGGTGATTTGATTTGATTTGAACACAAAAAGTATAGAATACCTTTAAAATGAAAACATAAAATATATTTTTTTAAAAATCTAAATATTAAAGCTGCAGTCTGTAAGTTTTGCCTCTTTGTCTCCATCTCTGTTTAAAACCTGCAATTGCAGTTATTTGCGGAATTATCATCTTTACGTGGGTTGTACATCGGCTCCTCAGCACGGATGAATCTAATGTTTTGAGTATGTGTGGCTGTCAGTCACCGCACCAGTGTGGATACTGTACTTCTGAATCACAGATTCTACGTCTTGGAAGTATGACCAAAATAAGAATTTTCCCCCGCAAAATGTCATCTGAACAAGTAAGTAACATGTCTGCCACTCTTGTTTTGTTCAACTGAGAAAAAAAACCATTACAATAAATCGCGCTACCAACGGTGATTGAATCTAACGATCGCTTAGCTCACATCACACCAAACCATGTAAATTATTATTATTGTTATACTTTGTTCTCAAATTGTTAATGTTAACAGCATTAGCATTGTGTGACTGTGTATTTAGTGTGTATTAGCGTTACCTGTAGATTTCAATTTCCGTACAGTCTAATCTTTGGCTTTTGACTACGGGTGAATCTCCAGTTGTCACTGATGATTGTCGTGTGGATCGTTCTGGATTACAATCCACCATCAAAATAATAAATTTAATTATTCCAGCTGCTATGAGAAAAGGTTATAAATGATCCACCACCTGCAGCATCCTCACATGCGCTACTACTACTACTAGTCAGACTCCTTTATGTGTACAGACGTGACGTAATGACGCAAAGACAAACGGTGCCATGCTCGAATTTCCCACGGAAATCCACCAGTACCACTCTGATTATAACACATTATTACAAGATTACCATTGTGAATCGGGCTAAGGTAAGGAGATAGTTTTGAACACTGGCTGGTTATGTACTTGCTCAAATTTATTTTGATCATTTTTAACCAAAAAAAATAAAAAAGTTATGTGCTCCTGACGAGATGTCATTCCATAGTCATTGCACTGCCTGCATCTTCCATGAGTCGTTCCTGAAGTCTCCTTTTACTTGAACGGTTCGTTTTCACTGCCAGGCCTGCCTGCTGAAGCGACAGCTCCGAGTAGTTCAGTGGATACACCTCACACCACAAGCCTGCTGTGTCACATTTGAGCTTGCCAGACAGTTACAACTTAGGCGCGTCATACTGATCTGAGTTTGCACTGAGGTTCACGTCTTGACTTGTCCTGGAAACTGAGATTTACAGACAGCATCTAGTGGGAAGTCGAGGAACTCAGTCCTTGTAATATTGATCCAGCAGTCATACGGATGCAAAATTGTTCACCTCAGTCAAAGGCTGCTGATCGATTGATCATGGGAGGAAAATGTTAATCCAGGACTGACATCTTGGGCAATGATAAACAGCACTATCGTTGTGTACAGTATGTCAGAGCTGTAGGGACTTGATTTAATATAAAGAACAAATGTGTGATGGGAACAAAATAAGAAAGACTACAGATATACAAAAAATATACATGTACATCCCTGTTCAAAAATTTAGGGTCAGTAAAAAAAGTCTCTTCTGCTCACCAATTACTCCATTTATTTGATCGAAAATACAGTAAAAACAGTAATATTGTGAAATAGTATTACAATTTAAAATAACAGTTTTATATTTGAATATCTTTTAAAATATAATTTATTCCTGTGATCAAAGCTGAATTTTCAGCATCATTACTCCAGTCTTCAGTGTCAAAGAATGTGACATTACTTTTTATGGAAAGTAACACTTTCAGTTAATTGTGACTATTGTACACAGTAAAAGCACTATGATTGACGCTTGGCTTGCAAGCATTTTTTACACAAAAGTGCCATTTTTTTCCTACAATAAATGTATACAAATGACACAGGCTATAATTATGCGTCCTGTGTGTTTTCTGACTTTTTAAATGCAGCACAATTGCATTTATACATTAATCACAAATGCATGCCTGAATGTTACATTTTATCTTATGTACAACCAACAGAAAACAAGACGTGCACCAATTCTATATTATAATCATTTTTAAATTAAGTTTAAGATTTTTTTTAAATTATATTTTAGTTAATGAAGTTTATGCGAGCTCCATGACAGACTAAATCTTTATTTATTTAGCATTATTTATTATTTATTTACTGAGAGTGAAAGACTGGAAAACTTTGTCAAGCTCTGATTATCACCCATAATGCTCAAACATTAAAGGGGATGTCTAATGCTATTTCATGCATTCTGACTTATTTACACTGTTAAAGAGTCGGATTCTCATGCTAAACATGGCCAAAGTTTCAAAAAACGAGTTGGACATATGACGGAGTAATTCTGTGCCAAATACAGTCCTTCAGGGTTTGCATAAGTTTTGGAAAGTTTTTTTTTCACGTATGGCCCTGTATGACATCATAACAGGTGGAAATTCCTTGTATGGGCACATCTCCCGGATGAGCACGCACAGCGGCAGATCGTTTGAAACTCATTTGAAAAGATCCCGTATGAGTCGAAACCACAGACGGTAAGTAAAACTGCATCAAATGTCTGTTTTGTTGACAGTCGTTGTGTAAGTGCATATAATGTAAACAACACGAACGTATATTGAATCAAAAGTTATCCAGGGATAATGTGATGTATTTTGTGTGTGTGTGTGTGTGTGTGTGCTCGTGACTCTTTAGCTCCGCCCACAGCACGCCTCCAGGAGCTCAGCTGTTTTCTGAAAGAATCGGTACAGCGTATCTGTCTTTAATAAATCTGATAAAACTGAAGACTCTTCGGAGATATGAAGGATGCAGTACTACTCTATATGTACTCAAAATTAACATGAGACTGGCAGAAACAGTGTGTGTTATGTACCCTTTAAATATATAAAAAAGTACATCCCTGTGTCCTTGAGCAAGACACTTTACTCCACGACACTTCAGGGCAGAACTGTCCCAGCTATAAATGCATTTTTAATTGCCCAGTATGAAGCGTCTAAATGGCAACTAATTATAAAATGTTGAATTTTTAAAATTCTATTCATTATTGATATCCACTATTAATATTCAGACCTAACATACGCATGTGAGAAAATCCAACAGCGATGAAAGTATCGTGGACAGTTCTCTTGTAGTCCAGCATGCCGAGAGCTCATTGTTACACCTGGGGCCAATTTAACCAGAGCGAGCCGTGCTTTTCCAAACACTGTCACACGCTGTCAAAGAGCTTACAATCATCATCTGAAAGACGAAAGAAAAAGACCAGGAAAAAGCTGATGGTAAGTTTTATGCTCAAAAGAATCTCAGGAACACTTCAGATCGAAGGTTTGTCATGTTCAGCTCTCCAGGGAGTTGAATTTGATGATTAAGGCTACGTCTACATTAATCTAGTTACAATTGGAAATGGCATTTTCATTTCAAAATGCTCTCAGTCCACACCAAGTTTCTTTTACACACTGAAACTTCGGAAAATGGCTAAATAATCTTACTGTGCATTTGTAAAACATAATAAAAGCTCACTGAGATAATCCCAAGAGACCAGATATAATACAGTTCTCATGCTATTCTTCTGGCATGATCATTTTATTAGCAAAATATCTCACCACTTACTGGTCTGTCCAGGTCGCACTCAATCGACATTCAATGTATGATCTAAAATGCAATTGCTCTCGTTTAAGCATTTTTGTCTTGTTTTCCAGTACAAAATTGTGTTCACACTTTAGATTAGGGTCCAATTCTCACTATTAATTAACTATTAACTACGACTTTTGCTTCAATAAAACTAATTACTACTTATTAATAGTTAGTAAGGTAGTTGTTAAAAGTAGGTATTGGGTAGGATTAAGGGATGTAGAATATGGTCATGCAGAATAAGGCATTTATATGTGATATATTAGTACTAATAAACAGCCAATATCCTAGTAATATGCATGCTAATAAGCAACTAGTTAATAGTGAGAATTGGACCCTAAACTAAAGTGTTACCCCAATTTTTAAACATTCTTTATTTTCCAGATTATTTCTGAAGTAATCTCCAAATTATTGCATACTAATGTTTAATGGGTCATTTAAATTTTTTGTAGTGACAAAGTATGTTTACGAGCTGTTTAATTTCATAAAATTTAAATCAAAATAAAAAAAATGGATTAAAACAAAATGAATTACTAAATTACTTAATATAACTAAATCCATAAAATGATCCCATGATGGGAACTTCTAAAAGGTTCTATATGTGAATCGCCTAACAGAACCTTTTAAAGTTCTATATAGAACCTGTTCTTCTTAAGGCCCCGATATACTTCGATTACTTGCCCAGACCAATTTAAATCGAGCTGATGTGATGTCATTTCGAACAAAATCAAAACGTTTGGAGTTCGTTTTGGGAGTTTGAAACAGCTTGATAAAGCGAACTTTCCGGAAAAGTTCACTCCGGCTGGTAAACATCCTTTCTAAACATCATTACTCCAGTATTACGAACTCTGTGTCGATTACGGTGTGCGCGGAGGCTCCACCTTCTTTCACGTAGAAATCTTTTCCGCTTCATTTCTCCTGTTGAGGTCAGACGTCAGCGAGTGAAAACATGAACACACTGGAAAGCCGCTTTATATTGGAAAATAAAGTTGTCACGTTTTCTCAGCGCGGTACAGGCAGAAGGCAAGACGAAGAAGATCAATTCAAACAAACTTTATTAATACAAAGAAAACCTAAACCAAACTCAGAACTAACATTAACGAGAACCGACAACAGAAGACTGAACAACAGGCAGATATATACTGGAAGAAAACAGAACTAATTAGGCAACAGCTGAAAACAATGACTAATCAAATCAGAAACCATGGTGACAAATAAATGAGCTAACTCAGGTAGGGTGATGGTGAAAACAGAAAACCAAGTCCAAACACAATGAACTGTTACAGTTGTAGCCTACTTCTGATGAAATGACACTGACACTGTTTTTCATGTTTAATATGGTAAAGCTGCTTGATTTTAAGCAATCTACAGTATTGTATTAAGTGCTATATAAATAAACGTGACATGACTTTACTAGAGCTCGTGCAAACATATCCACGTTGCTATGATCAGAGATGCTTTTCTTGCTTTGTTAAAATACTTGCTATTTTCTCAGTTTTGTTCTGCTTATTTTGTTATTGTGAGGAAAGCATGCAGCACATATTTACATATTCATCTAACCGTCGCTCTCAGCAGTGTGGATGGTATCGGATGTTCGCAGATTTACGCAAAACTTATGCAATATTTTCTAAATGTCAAAAAGACTATTGCAAAATGATGCCATTACCATTCCATTAACTGGTTACGCAACTAAAACGTCATTTTTTCCTCTCCCGATAAGTCATTCCAAAAATCATGGCAACAGATGTTAGTAGGTTTAAGTATAGTGCAGGCACTACACTAGTCCTTATTTTTAATCGAAGGAGACGTAGACATGTTATCCAAGCATTAATGGGAAGGAAAAACCCTTATACTTGGGAGCGGCCACGTATGAGGTGTTTCTGGGTGTTTCTCCCTCCTATCTGCTTCGACATCCTGATAAATTGTGGCATTTCTTTGTTGTTTAGAATCCAGTATTCCCGTAATTCTTTTGTCTTTTATGAGTTTAATAAAGAACTCTGTCTCGTCTTCTGTCCAAACATACCATGCCTTCTTTAAAGAATAATCGACTTTTTCGTACGCCAGGTGACCTGCAAAAACCCTTAAGAGGGTAGAGGGGGAAAAAAATTGTTTTCAAATATATCTGGATTAGTGTAGACGTAGCCTAAGGCTGCACAGATTGACCAAACCAGGCCCAGGATGCTTTGTAGCATTCTTTAACACCCGTCATTTCTCTCTCCCTGAGCCTGTGAAAGGTATATCTCAGGTCTGGAGGAGTTCCAGCACTGTTTCAATGCCAAAGATATGAGATGCAGAGTTGCTCTCACTTCTCACATCTTGAAGACCTGCAGAAGTCCCCAATGACTCCAGTGTCGTAGGTTGCATTTACAATGGAGGTGAGTCAGTGCACTGGAAACTTGTGGAGGAGCTTGTCTCGAAGGTGGATTTCCAGGAAATGCATGGAGTCTATAAATAAATAATTTACCATATAGTTTCCACAATAAATGTTCCAACAGAGTTGCTGGCTTATCGCAGTACGCACTGGCTGTCAGAACGCATCGGGCACGCTTTAATGCTAAATGTTACTCCCCGTGAGGAATGATGGAGCAGCATTTCACCATTCATAGGCCAGCTAATATATTCATATATTTCATTCATTCAGTGCCATTTTGTGTCATGAATTGTTTAGTTTTATTGCACTGTGCACATATATTGTGATGTTTTGCATCTGATTTTTTCTTCGAGGATCATTAAACCACACAAACATACATGCAGAAACACAGATAAACACACATGTACATACATCTGGAAAGGGAGAGACATCTTACCTTAAAACTCCAGTAATGTGGTTGCTAAGAGAAAGGGACAAAGAAGGGAAAGAGTAATGAGTTATGCTGCATCTGTAAAAAATTATATGATCAATAAGTTATGACAACATATGTTTGCTTTAACTCATCAAAATAAGTTGAGCAATTTTCAACTTTTTTTATAAGTTATACAAGATTCAACTAATTTTTTTTTAAAAGTCAGATTAATGTAATTTAAGTTGAAATGACTTAAACATCCAAGTTGGTTGTACTTAATGTAAGGCAGCAACTTGCATTCATTTAAACACATACACTAGCATTCAAAAGTCTGGAGAAAAGAATGCATTCAATTGATCAAAAGTGAAAGTAAAGTCATTTATAGTGTTACAAAAGATTAATGTAAAAACTTCCTATTAAATCAAAGAATCCTGGAAAAACGTACCACAGTTTCCACAAGTGTTAAGCAGCAGAAATGTCTTCAACAACGATAATAATTAGAATATTCAAATGATTTCTGAAGGATCATGTGACACTGAAAACTGGAGTAATGATGCTGAAAATTCAGCTTTGATCACAGGAATACATTTACATTTTAAAATATTTTCAAATAGAAAGAATATATTTTAAATTGTAATATTTCACAATAACTCAGTTTTTACTGTATTTTGATCAAATAAATGCAGCCTTGGTGAGCATAAGAGACTTTCGAAAACATTACCGACCCCAAACTTTTACTCATACTTGAACTCTGTTCTGTGATTGACAGGTGCTATTTGCCAATAGAATTGGATCTATATCAATATTGAGATAACCAATGGAAACGTCTCGGTTACGTATGGTAACCCTCGTTCCCTGAAGGAGGGAACGAAGATGTACGTCGGACGTCACCGACGAATTGGGATCACTTCTGGGAGCCCCTATCAGCTTCGAGATATAGAGAACGGGCCAATGGCCATTGGCGTGCGAGATTTGCATCTCGCGCTCCACCCCGCACCGCGGGTATAAAGCGGAAGGAGATGCAGCGTACCTTTGTTTTTCACTGAGGAGCCGAACTAGTGACTCGGCCATGCAGTGATGGTACAGCAACTGTGGCAAAGGGATGTACCTCTCCGTTCCCTCCTTCAGGGAACGAGGGTTACCATACGTAACCGAGACATTCCCTTTCAGTCGGTCACGTTCGACGTACGTCGGACGTCACCGACGAATTGGGATCCCTTTGGAAAACGCCACAGTTACTACCACTTCCAGCGCCCAGCGAAAGCCCCTCAGACACTGTCTGTTCAGGGCGGGAAACTCACGCAGGGAGTGTCGCTGCTGTTCCGCAAGACCTACTCAGCAGATTATTGGATAACGCTGGGAAAGCGTGCCCAGGGGGGCCGCTGCGGAAGCCACATCCTACCCGTAGGGAGGTATCCTGTGGAATATACACGTATGGACTGGCCGCGGCCAGTACAACATACGGAAGTCCCAGGGGTGGCCCCGGCCAATGCAGGCGGGGGACTACACCGCACAGAGATGGCAGAGCGAGCTCTGCCAATGGAAAGACACAGGCTCGCCGTAGGGAGCCGTACCGTGGAAGAATACACATATGGGACCGCCGTAGGGGTCACAACATATGGATACCCAGCCTAACACAAGTTCCACCAATGCATACGAGTGTTAGACCTGGCGTCGGACGCTCCACCACATCCAACTGCCGCGGGTTGCGGAGGACTCAACAGGGTTCGCCGTTCTGGGGAACTTGACTGGAGCATATCAGCGCACGTATCCGGTCCATGAGGAGGGGAATGGCGCAGCAAGCCGACACAAGAACGGGTCCTTCGGTGTTACTGGCTATTTGAAGCGAGCACACAGGAAGATACCGGCTCTACACAAAGGCTATAAAATCTAGCGAACGTGTTAGGTGTCGCCCAGCCCGCAGCTCTACATATATCTGTCAGCGAGGCACCACGAGCCAACGCCCAGGAAGAAGCCACACCCCTAGTGGAGTGGGCCCTTAACCCGAGCTGGCAGGGCACGCCTTGGGACTCATACGCCAAGGCGATGGCATCCACTATCCAGTGGGCCAACCTCTGCTTGGAGACAGCCTTTCCCTTCTGCTGGCCTCCGTAACAGATGAAGAGCTGCTCTGAGGTCCTGAAGCTTTGCGTTCTGTCCACGTAAGTCCGCAGGGCGTGAACAGGACAGAGAAAACCTAGGGCTGGGTCTGCCTCCTCAGCGCTTGCAGGCTCACCACCTGGTCCCGAAAGGGAGTGCTGGGAACCTTGGGCACATATCCAGGCCAGGGTCTCAGGATTACATGAGAGTTACCCGCCCCGAATTCCAGGCATGATGGTAGGCCACCTAGAACCTTCGCGTCCCATCCAGGGACCAGACATGGAGTTTCCAGAGGTCCGGACGTGGGTGCAATAAGGTGCCCCGTCTCTGAGTCAGGAGGCCCTTCCTCAGAGGAATGGGAGCACTAGTTCTGGGAACCAAGTCCAGTTGGGCCAATACGGGGTGACCAACAGGACTTGCTCCTCGTCCTCCCTGACTTTGCACAGTGTCTGTGTGAGAAGGCTCACTGGGGGAAACGCATACGGATGAGCCAGCGAGACGGGCTGGGGAGCGCTAACCAGGCTCCCAGCGACCGTGCAAGCGGGACCAATGGCACCACAGACGTACCCGCAGCGGGGCAGCACAGCGGCGTGCAGAGACCCGACTCGGACAGTGCAGTGCAACACTTACCTGCTTCCGCTGAGGGGGCGCACGAGTGTGAGAAGGCCTCTTGTGTGTCGTGAGCACAGCCAGCACCCCCTGCTGGTGATTGGAGAGGCGCCGGAGGGTGACAAGGCATTGGAGCATCGTACACTGCCAAGCGTGCTCTCTTGGCACCCAGAGATTTTGGAAACTGCTCTTTTGGTGAAAATTTGGGAACAGAAATCAAATGCAAACCAAGGATTCTCTCCCGGCCCTCATCCGGGAGAAGGACTGGTGCTGTTTCCACCTCCTGAAGAGCAGTTCCCTCCATCTCTGGGTGGCCCGTCTCAGGGTCTCTTACGACGGCGCTTCCCACCTGGCTTGGCAGCGGCCTGAGCGGGCTGGACGTCCTTCCCACGGCTGGCTCCACGCCGACCCCCTGGTGGAGGCTGCTGCTGGGCCTTGGCAGGAGCGGAGGTGGCGGTGGGCAGACGCCCTCAGCGACGAGCAGGCAGAGGCGCTGCGACCGGCGGCTGGGTGGAGGCAGCAGCTGACCGCCGGGGCAGGATGTGCTTGATGGCCTCCGTCTGCTTCTGGGCGGCCGAGAACTGCTGGGCAAATCTCTCCACCGCGTCGTCGAACAACCCGGCCGAGGAGATGGGGGAGTCAAGGAACCGATATTTATCGGTCTCCCTCATGTCGGCCAGGTTGAGTCAGGGGTGTCGCTCCTGGACCACGAGCGTGGACATCGCCTGCCCGATGGAACGGGCGGTGACTTTCGGGGAAGAAACTTTTAACGCCATGTCTAAAACCAATCATCTTTTAACCAACCATCACACACACAGGATTGTGGGATATCATCGACAATGATAGGAAACGCACATCTGTGCTTCTTAGTAGATGGGATGTTATGCAACCCCTGGATCTGGACACGTCTTGAAACCTACTAAATATTTTTCAGGTTTCGGACACAGGCCATATAAAACATAAAAAGTGCTTCTTTGACATCTCATACTGGTGGCATCTCAAACATAGTAAAGTGCCTACAAAATTTTTTTGCCCAGACACGTTCAATAGTTTGATTTAAATGTCCTAAAATGCTGTCTAGGTAGGTAGCTCACTACATTCTGAGATACTATTAAGATAATCGCTAAGACCAGCAAAAGTGTGTGCATCAGAACATAACGCAAATGCTAGAAGACACTTTTTAATACACTAATTCACACGTCAGAACACAAACAGAAGGGTTTTAGTTACAGTAACTGTAGCTCAGAAATGAGATGAGGACCCACTCAGACCGGCATGACAAGAAAACCCACCTTCCTCTCATCCCATTCCTTTCACATCCCCCTCTCTGTCTCTCATTGTTTATGTCTTTCTTAGGTTTGCAAACATACCCACACAGACATCATTCTCTCTCGTGTGTGTGTGTGTGTGTGTGTCTCTTTCTCCGACACACACACACACACACACACACTCAGACACTGCGGCAGGCCACACCTGCTTCTATACTTGCATGTCATACAACCACCTACACCGTTGCTATGACGACACAGACCTCTACAACATCACTACAATTTAGCATACATTAAATTCAATGTGAAATCAAAATCCACCCTAATTACTTCCATAAAACACATTCCTGATGTTATCATGCTCATCTCATCTGTGCAAGCTATTCTACACGAAGAAAACTTCAAAAAGGCCTCAAACTAAGATGACCAAGAATTATTATTATAAAATAAAAATTTATGTAAAACATAAAATAAAATTACCTTGGAACTGATTTGACTCGCTATAGTTAATAAGATAAAATAAATAAAATAAACTAAAATTAAATAATAAAATTAAATAAAACAAAACAAATACAATAAAAAATTAAATAAAATCTGTTTCTTTTTGAAATACAGCAAGATACAGAAGTAAAAATGGTATGCAAAGGTGACCCTTTCCACTTTACTTTTGTAAAACACATTCCTGACTTACTGTTCACAATTTATCACTTTATTCTAGATGGAAAAAGCATTAAAAAAACTCAAAATAATAATAATAATAATAATAATTATTATTATTATTATTATTATCATTGTCATTAATAGTGCTGTCAAATCGATTAATCGCATAAAACATAAATTATATATATATATAATTATATATACACACACACACACATATATATATATATATATACACACACACATACACACACAATATATTTACAAACTTTTATATTAGATGGGATTAATCGCTTTGACAGCACTAGTTATTATTATTATTATTATTATTATTATTGTTCTCATTGTTATTATTATCATCATTCTTATTAAATAAAATCCAAATATTTATGTAAAACAAATAAATAAAAATTACATCTTAGTTCAACTTGGAACTGATTGGAATTGTTCAAATACATTTTTTCTAGTTATTTTTTTTCTCTTGAATATTCGGTTTCATTATGAAGTATGTCAAAATACAGAAGTAAAACGGTATGTGAATGCTCATGTTTTCATATCTGAGGTCCCACCATAATGCATGTTCACACTCACACTATTGGCACCTGATTACATCCTCAATCAAACATCAGGCTGTCAGTCTCTTTCTTCCGTTCACTGTGGATTTCTCATGTCCTCTTAGACTGATGAAGGTATGATTCCATCACTAATTAATTCGCTCTATTGTCTGTCGACTCTCTCCTGCTAGTTCTCCTCTCCTCTTCTTGGCTTTCGCCATCTATGGACTGTAAAAACTTCTTAGTTCGCCTCACTCTACAAAGCCAACAATGAAATCATAATTGACCCTATTTACATTAATACACACTCCTGGTCTGACTGTGCCCGATTCAGTGCATGTTATTCCAAAGAAAACAGTTTGTCATCATAATCGCCTGTGCAACAAGTTTCCCTTTTGGCTGATTGTTAAATGTTATTTAACTAATAGCCAAATAACTATTTAGTCATTGTGACTGTTAAATTCTGTTTAATTCAATGCCTGTTAACATTAAATGTAACAAAGGTTATTGCAATAAGACCAAATAACAATACATTTTAAGAAGCATTACCATTGGGATACGTGAAGACGCTCGGGAGGGTGAGCTTGACCTTCAGCCTCCACGTCCCGGTCAAAAAGCCTCCTCAAAAGTGTGCCGGTGGAGTTTCAGGAGGGGATCAGACTCCCACAATCCACTGCAAACTCACATTCTGATACGCAATGCTCACATTACAAGAGCCAATCGACTCCTGAATGATAAAACCAAGTCCTTCTCTACATTTTCTCTCGGTTCACGCGCAAATACGTCACGTTATGGAAGTGAAAAGCGAAAGGCATTTCATGTTGACTCTGTCCTTCAGCGGTTTTCCTCCCTCTGTGTCTCAGTACCCACTCCTGCTATCTGCCAGCTAGCTATGTGATATCATTGATTTCCCTACATGGGCTCGGTTACCATGGTAACGGTAGACTCCCTTCTCTCTTTTTCTCATTCCAGTGGTGTTTGGAGACGGTGGATGCAGCCAGACTGGCAAATATACAGAGCAAATACAAGGAAGGATGGATAGATTCCAAGGAGGAAAAAGAAAGAGGGAATAGATCATGACAGAGAGAGAGAGAGAGAGAGAGAGAGAGAGAGAAAGAGAGAGAGAGATGGCTAAAGGAAAAGAGGAAATGACTATATGATTTACACATAACTGCAAACATAAGCTACGTTTTTATATTTTTTTGTAATGATAATTTCAGTGCTTGAGCATTCAAAAGTTCCGCATTCATGATGTTAGGCTGTTGTTTGTCGTTGCCAGGGTGTTGCTATGCGGTTTCTACAGTATTTTAGAATGTTAATGTTAACTTAAACGAAAGGTTCAGTTACATTTTGTGGGTAAAAAGGTCAATTGTCTATTGTTAATAGTGCAGCGTACTGTAAAAAGCACTGCTCACATAGAAGTCACTTTTAAACCAAGCAGCTTCTATTGGTCAGCACAGTGCAATGAAGTCACATGACCAACTTGAAAATGAGCGAAATCTGCCAGGGGAACTTATTCGCCCTTATTCGAATCTCGTGAAATGACTGGATTTCACAAGCAAAATTTTGCCAAATGTGATCGCACCTTGAAACTATTAAACAGATTTTTGTTAATTGAAAATAAGCTGAAATAAAATAAAAATATTAGATGAAAAACTTTAAATAATTTATTTAAATTTTGCCAACTAAATGAAATAAGTTTAATTAATAAAATTACTAACAGAAATAAAACTAAAAACTGAAATAAAAAATAAACTTTCTAGAAATATTTGTCAAAAACAAGTAATAAAAAATGACAAAGCACAAAATGACTAAATTAATATAAAAATAAGCTATTTCAAAACATTAATAACTTTTCATAATAAATAACAAATATTAATATATATATTAATCAAACATTATATATTTATTAATATTTTATCATTTTATTAATAAAAAATACTGTAATAGTATACTGTATAAATAATACTAAAATAACATATGTATGGTTGTTCTAATACATATATATACACTCACCTAAAGGATTATTAGGAACACCTGTTCAATTTCTCATTAATGCAATTATCTAATCAACCAATCACATGGCAGTTGCTTCAATGCATTTAGGGGTGTGGTCCTGGTCAAGACAATCTCCTGAACTCCAAACTGAATGTCAGAATGGGAAAGAAAGGTGATTTAAGCAATTTTGAGCGTGGCATGGTTGTTGGTGCCAGACGGGCCAATCTGCTCAGTTACTGGGATTTTCACGCACAACCATTTCTAGAGTTTACAAAGAATGGTGTGAAAAGGGAAAAACATCCAGTATGCGGCAGTCCTGTGGGCGAAAATGCCTTGTTGATGCTAGAGGTCAGAGGAGAATGGGCCGACTGATTCAAGCTGATAGAAGAGCAACTTTGACTGAAATAACCACTCGTTACAACCGAGGTATGCAGCAAAGCATTTGTGAAGCCACAACACGCACAACCTTGAGGCGGATGGGCTACAACAGCAGAAGACCCCACCGGGTACCACTCATCTCCACTACAAGTAGGAAAAAGAGGCTACAATTTGCACGAGCTCACCAAAATTGGACAGTTGAAGACTGGAAAAATGTTGCCTGGTCTGATGAGTCTCGATTTCTGTTGAGACATTCAGATGGTAGAGTCAGAATTTGGCGTAAACAGAATGAGAACATGGATCCATCATGCCTTGTTACCACTGTGCAGGCTGGTGGTGGTGGTGTAATGGTGTGGGGGATGTTTTCTTGGCACACTTTAGGCCCCTTAGTGCCAATTGGGCATCGTTTAAATGCCACGGCCTACCTGAGCATTGTTTCTGACCATGTCCATCCCTTTATGACCACCATGTACCCATCCTCTGATGGCTACTTCCAGCAGGATAATGCACCATGTCACAAAGCTTGAATCATTTCAAATTGGTTTCTTGAACATGACAATGAGTTCACTGTACTAAAATGGCCCCCACAGTCACCAGATCTCAACCCAATAGAGCATCTTTGGGATGTGGTGGAACGGGAGCTTCGTGCCCTGGATGTGAATCCCACAAATCTCCATCAACTGCAAGATGCTATCCTATCAATATGGGCCAACATTTCTAAAGAATGCTTTCAGCACCCCAAACTGTTCCCACAAAGTTGGGAGCATGAAATTGTCCAAAATGTCTTGGTATGCTGAAGCATTAAGAGTTCCTTTCACTGGAACTAAGGGGCCACACCCAACCCCAAAACAACCCTACACCATAATCCCCCCTCCACCAAACTTTACACTTGGCACAATGCAGTCAGGCAAGTACCGTTCTCTTGGTACCTGCCAAACCCAGACTTGTCCATCGGATTACCAGACAGAGAAGCGTGATTGGTCACTCCAGAGAACACGTCTCCTCTGCTCTAGAGTCCAGTGGCGGCGTGCTTTACACCACTGCATCCGGCGCTTTGCATTGCACCTGGTGATGTAAGGCTTGGATGCAGCTGCTCGGCCATGGAAACCCATTCCATGAAGCTCTCTACACACTGTTCTTGAGCTAATCTGAAGGCCACACAAAGTTTGGAGGTCTGTAGCTATTGACTCTGCAGAAAGTTGGCGACTTCTGTGCACTGTGTGCCTCAGCATGCGCTGACCCCGCTCTGTGATTTTACGTGGCCTACCACTTCGTGGCTGAGTTGCTGTTGTTCCCAATTGCTTCCACTTTGTTATAATACCACTAACAGTTGACCGTAGAATATTTAGTAGTGAGGAAATTTCACGAACGGACTTATTGCAATTATTTCACTGAGCTCCTGAGAGCGACCCATTCTTTCACAAATGTTTGTAGAAGCGTCTGCATGCCTAGGTGCTTGATTTTATACACCTGTGGCCATGAAAGAGATTGGAACATCTGAATTCAATGATAAATTACCTTTAGTTTTAGTTAGCAATAAAAAACACTGCCACATTGTTCCAATCCCAGAATGAGCAATAACAGTAGTGATAGTTGACTTATCAAGAACCACTTCACTACTAAAAAAGAAAAAAGAAAAGAATGACTGCAAAGAGGAGGAGAATGTTGAAAGAGATGATTAGAGGTGGGAGGAAGTATGACAGACAGAAGAGAAGAGAGGAACAGAAAAAAAAAAAAACAGGACAAAAACCACACGACAAGCTGAAAAACACTAATCAAAGGCCTTTTCAATGTTTAAACATCAAGATGATAGAACATAAAACATTCTTAGACCATTCATTCTGAGCAAGCGGAGGGGAATTGTGTCAACACAGGCCCGGCTCACAGGTACGATCACCAAGGCTCAACATATCTGGAGCACTATATAGGCCACGAAATTACACACTCACACTCTCTCACATACATGTTACCTGCTGCCGCGCGCAGTTAGTGCTGACCAGTGTGGCGGCGTGCTGCGGAGGGTATTTGTTTCGCTGATGCTCCATGTCGCCGCTCTTGTGGAGCTTAGCAAAGGCCTCCATGTCGGGGTTGGAGAGGCGGCGCGTGTTACTGCCCAGAGTGTGATAGCGGCGCTGATATTCTGCATCTTCTCCACGCAACATCACAAGCACTTTATCTGCCCAGTTTTTCTTCTAGTTCTCCCTCTCTCCTTCTCCGTCACAAAACTGTAGGGTGAAAAAAGTAAAAGCAAAAGGTTAAGAGCTGGTATCTGGTATGTTGGATGGAGCCAGTCGATATATACACAACAAACGGTTTGCAAGATTAGGATTAGAGCTTTTTAAATCATTGTACTTGAAAATATGATGTATAAAATACCAGGATGGCATGCTATTTCTGCTGTATTTTATTTTTCATTGGTGCATGCTTTTTAGGCTATTACCCACAAAAACGTTCACTACAAAATACGACTAGTTTCTCTCATGTGTTTCCAAAACTAATTTAATGATGTTGTATTATGTCCCGGCTTACTGTATCGAAGTAAAATAAAAAAATCTGATTAAAAGATGTACTTGATAGTGTTGTTATTGTTAACTAAAAGTAACATTAATTAAAATAAAAACAAATAATTAGATGAAAAACAAACTTAAAACAAACTTGTTAAAAAAATTTTTTAATGAAATGCCTTGGCAAATAACAAATAAAAATAAGGGTTAAGTTGAAGTACTAAAATAAAACTGACTTAAAATACATTAGAGCTAAATAAAAAATACAAAAAAATACAAAAAATGTATAAAAATAAAAGCTCATTTAAAATATTAATAAATACTATTATAGCATATAAATAACACTGGTAATTGAGCACTGCCACTTTACTCAGATATGGCCCACAAACATTTACATTCAGATTTTATTAGCATTGAATAAATCCAAATTAAATCTTGAAATTGCTAATATTCAAATCCCTAGATTTTATGTCCATTCATGTCGTAGCATAAATGGTGCAGCATGAGTTTGTTCAAATCACTAACCTGAAATATAAGCAATAGTAGTATTGCAAACATAATTAGCAAATATTCATTAAAAAAATTATAGCTAAAATGTCTGAATGAACTGATCCAACAAAATAATTTATGAAGCACTAGTGTGACAGTAAAAGACGTGACATTCACACACAGTTAAACCGTGAAGTCTTCACACATGCGGTGTACGATACAGTCATATCTTTCAAGCCCAACGGGAGGGAAAACTGCCGTGTTCAAGTAGGGAATAAGAGGAAATCATGGATGTAGATAAGACAGGAAGATGGTGGGTCGGAAATTGTCTGATGATGTGATAAAGGCTGAACATAATTAAACAGGCAGGTTGTCATACCTACGCCTGGCAACCCTGTGCTGATCGAAGAATTATGATTTGTGTGTGTTCTGCTGGAGGATCCGGCACAGTGAGCTCTAGCACATGTCAGCCAACACTAACACTGTCTGACCTGTCAAACTGAGAAACCCACAGTTTACAACCTCTGGACTCTCTCACAACACTGTTATTAAGCTGAGAACGATGTCATGCACACATACTGAATTTATTATACAACCAAAAGTGAGATCCATTTTGCTTATATCTGCATTGCATTAACACTACAGCCAGAATGTGAGCTCAAATAATTAAAAGGAGCAGAGGACAACAAAATTATTCACATGTAAATGTGTGGTTAACATAAAATTTAAAGTGACAGCTTTTATAATTATTATACAGTTTTATACCATTTATACAGTTTTAGAACATATTGAGAGAATTTGTAAAAACAAACATAATAGTAGTAGTAATAATAATTAGTGCTGGAACTAACGATTACAGGTTTCGTGCATATACTGTAAAATGAAATTCCAGGACTTTCAAAGACTTTTCAAGCACTACTTTATCAACGATATCTTTATTATCTTTCAAACTCTAAAAAGGTAAATAGATAAATAAATATAAACTAATAAAACAAATGGTACAAATAAAGTGCAGTACATGCAAAGCATGCAATGACTGTTGTACTGTAACTTTAACCATTGAAACGATACTATGACAAAAATTCCTTATTCAAACAGATTTTTTTCATTAATATATGATTGATTGACCTGAAGAATGAAAACTGTATCATATACTTGGATATTTATATGAGCAATATCATGCTCATAGACATGTGAAATGGCTCTATATCTATATCAGATCTGCAGCATTAATTTTATCAAAACAAATTAAACATTAATTTCATACCTAGCTATATTGTCTTTCGGTATTTTTTCAAGAATATGGCTGTTTTCAAGGTTTTTCCAGGACTTAAATTTCAAAAAGTCAAATTCAAGTGCTTCAGTCACTTTAAGCACCTTGTTCGAACCCTGCAGGGTTTAAGCACTTAATCTATAGATTATTTTCCGATTAATCGAATAATCTAATAATACGCTAATGAGTCACTCTAGCCCTAATAATAATAATAATAATAATAATAATAGTAATAAATATGAATTCATATTTTTTTTAAATGGTCACACCCCAGGACTATTAAAATGGCAAACTAACTAAAACAATTAAATAACTACCTAAATAATAACTAAAAAAATAACCAACTAAATAAATGAATAAACTAAATAATCAAATAACAAAATAACCAATTAACCAACTAAATCACCAACTAACCAAATATTGAGCAATTAACCAACTAAATAACCAACTAACTAAAAAAAATAACCAACTAACCAAATAAATAAATAAAATCTAAAAATACCAAAAAAAAATTTCAAATAATGTGTTGCATCCTGCACTCAAGACATTCTAGCAGGTCGAACATGAAAATAAGCAGGAGAAAAACTCCAAAGAAAACTGGCGAGAAAGCAACTCAAAAGAAAAATGTTTTTCTCAGTGGTGTTGTGGAGACATAACACCCACCAAGGAGCCCAAAATAGAGGCTCAAACTAATAAAGACACCCAAAACAACAAAACCCACTGAAGAGGTGCGAGATCAAAGGAGGAACCATTATATTAGCATACTGCAGGGAAGAAATGTAGATGGATAAAGCATTTTCAGAGAATGAGGGGAATTCATCCAGAGATAGTCCCATCACATGATGATCTACCACAAGAGCTTTTAAACCTTCTCTAGATGAAATGGACAAGTGGGCGGAGACTATTGCAATCGACCAATGAGAGAGTGATCAGGTGATTACAGCATGACACATCTATATATTCTCTTCTTCTCTCTGTTTTATACAGTAACCACTAGTATTGTCACAAATGTTCAAATAAGGTGGACAGAATAACCTAGAATAGTATTTTACATATTCAACAACAGAACTCACTATTTGAAGCAATATATACATTAAAAGGCACAATAAAAGTAGTCCAAACAACTTGTGCACTATATTTTAAGTCTTCTAAAGACATGACGTCATTTTTAAGCTGTGAATAGCAGAAAGCTATACTATTGCATTATATGGCCTGATGCTCAGTGCTGACCTCAAGGAACCCTACTATGATTGAACTTTCTTGTGACTGAAGTCATGTCTGTTGGTGTGTAAACTGTCTACCCAGCTGGGCTAACATATTTTCCCACCAGAAGGCAAAGAACACTCACAAGCAGTCTGAGGTGAGCACACACAATTAACATTTAATACTAATTACATATCATTTATTCATAACTCTATTTGGAAGAAACCAACAACTGGGATGGAGTCAACTAAATAATACAACTGCAGTAGAAGATAGAAATGTGAGGTACGTACAGCTTTTCCATTCCACTGCTCTACTTTTCCATTGTTTTTCTATGTAAACATTAGCTATAACACGTTCGTCTTTGACCATTGCCAGGGTTGCCAGGTTTGTGTAACAAAATCAGCGCCATCTTTGATTTTTAACGGGAATGAAAGCGAGGCTGTGATGGATAGACATACATCTCAGTGGTTTGTACTATTATGTAAAGGGATAGTTCACCCAAAAATGTAAATTCTGTCATTAATTACTCACCCTCATGTCAATGAACCGGTTCAAAAAGCGATTCATAGGTTCCTGACGTCATCATGCAATGATGTCACTATGCATTTCTTTTATGCTTTTTTATGCATTTCTCAGTGTCATGTTATATCAAGGAAACATTCAAATAAAGTAATCTGTGCATATTGAAACAAACGAATAAAGTTATTTGCGTGAGAGTGCATTTTGCTGATTATTGCCTTTCATTCACTTAAGTTAATGGTGTTTGTGGTTACAGTTTCATTCGCGGATCCTTTATGTTGGATAAGACTGACCAACATTGAGTAGCCTAGACATACATAAACACGGATATGTTACATGTCTAAAGTAGCCTATATAGAAAGAATAAACCAGTCTTATAAACTTATACATTTCGCTTAACAACTTAAAATATAATCTGCATGCACAATAAACTACAGTAAAACGTATTTACATCTCTCGACAGAAAGGTTTTTGCAGGTTTTAATAAAATGTTATTTAATAACAGTAGTCATAATAAGCATATTTCCAGGACGTGATCAGACTTGCGTCGCCAACTCAATCATCAGAATCCTCGGTAATCCTCGGCAAACTTCGACAGCTGGTTGAACCAGTTCGTTCGGTTCCTTTTGAGTCCTCTGTAATCTTCGGCAAACTTCGACAGATGTTTGAACCGGCTCATTCGGTTCTTTTTTAGTCGGATGTGCTACTTCGGCTCTTGCGTCATCAACCCGGAACTAAAGTTCGATTCAGTTCGATTAATGAACCGGCTCAAAAGAACGATTCGTTCAAGAACTGAACACCACTAGTTTGGAATTGTATCTGCCTGTCTTCGTCTTCCTGCCTGCACAAACCCGTGACACAGTGGTTCAACCTTAGTTTTATGAAGTGTTGAAGACTTTTTGTGAGCAAAAAACAAACAAGAATAACAGCATAGAAGACTGACAGAGATGAGAACAAATTGTTGAATAAAGTCGTTATTTTTGTTTGTTTTTTGCACACAAAAAGTATTCTCGTCGCTTCATAACATTAAGTTTTGACAATTTTAACTATGTTTTTACTACCTTTCTGGGCCATGAAAGCCCATAACCCTCACAGCCTGAATAATGTGCTAAATAAGGTATATTGCGATTCAAAACCCCGGTTAACCGGTAAATTGCGTTCCCGTGTGTAAAACTCGCTTCAACCCGCGGACAAAAAAAACAACCCGCGGCATCAGTAATAAAATAGCCCAATTCCGCCGGAAAAACACGGACTTGACAACACTGACCGTTACTGACCTCACTTGTTTTGCAGTGTCTCGTGCTGAGTCGCGCATGATGTCACAGATTTCTAATAACGTAGCACTCAAGGTTGAAATAAGTTCAACTTTTACAAAACATCCTTGCGTTTTCTTCCATTCCACTGCTCACGTCATGCGTTATTCAATGTAAATACTGTACATGTTCTGTGTGAATGGTAAGGCAGTCAATTCTGCAGTAAATTATAGTGCAATCAGAACTATTTAAAAGTCAACAATGCAATGCATGTTAATCATTTCAGATAAAAGTGTCAGTCAAAAGCATAGATGTAAAGTATGATTCATGTCTGTAGCATAAACAGTGGCAGATGGGATATTAAGTATAATAGGCTATTTATGGTTCAGTGTTATTTTAGTATCACTGAAATACTATTATAGTTTAGTATTAGTATTATAGTATTATAATTATATCCTCTTTAGTAAAATGTGCACGTTTTTCTGAAAATCAAAGACTTGACAAAGAGTCATATGAACTATAAACATGCTACCAGGACTTACAGGAAAAATTACACCTTGATGGCCACCAGAAACCTACAATAAAGCTGAAGTGTGTAATTTCTGTGCCACTAGGTGCACCAAAAATAATAATAATTATGTCCAAACAGGCTTCCTATCCTACCAGCCTTTGTGTCCCACCCACATCTGCCAACAAAAAGAGCAGTTTTAAAACATTTAAAGTCTCTCCAAGAATTCAAGCAGGCCAATAATGGTACCAAAGTAAAACAAACCATTGTGATAACTAATCAGCAACTAGGAGAGCCCTCAAAGTACCAATCAGGGCTTTACAGTTTTACATTTACATTTAGCAGACGCTTTTATCCAAAGCTACTTATTGTATAACAAAGGAACATAACCAATTCGTCACAGAGCCAACAATCTAGTATACAATGCCAGGTTTATTAGAAAGCTAGATAGTTCAAATATCTCTTTGATTATTCCCTGTCCTTGGTTGTAACTAAAGACGTCATGCAATCATCTATAAGCATGACAAATGAATTTAGCTAGTGATCACTTATCTAATGTCCACATGTGTTTGTGTGTCAGAGAGTACACAAAGATTGATTACCGCCCAATTTTAACACTCCTCAGACAGACACATAAACCAAGTGTGCCATGACAGGTGTTTCGACCCTCGGAGCCTCTGCCGCCTCTAAGCAGGTATGAACGATCGGCCGTAAGTGTCAGGGGATTCTGGGAATTCTCGCCTGAGGGGAATCAGTAAAGTGGCCTGGAGATTAATGATCCCTCGTTTAGTGTCATGAACAGATCAGAGATGATGAAAGCTGAGAGAAAAAATGGATGGAAAGAGTGAAGAACAGGACTTTGGGGTCTAAATATTCTAATTAAATCAATTAAATTCTAATTTCTATAAGTGGCATATTTAATATAATATAATATAATACAATATAATTAATATAATATGATAATATAATATAATTAATATAATAATATAATATCATTTATATCATATAATTAATATAATATATTTCTGGAAATAATCTGTAAACTGTATTAATGAAAAAATATTCAGAAATCAGTTATTTATTTGACTTATTAATTCAACTGTAGAAAATTATACAAATTAACAAAAAATAATCATAAAAATAATAAAATACAAAAATTTATTATAAAATACATATAAAAACCAAATAAATAAAAAAGAAAAACTTTCTCTGAGAGAAAGATTATATTACATATGACAGAGGCATGTTTTGATTTATTTTCTAGTCCCTTTTTAGGCCTGAGAGTGTAATAAGAAACGCCCCAGAATCCTTGACCGCAAGGGGGGTGCGTCAAGTGGTTCTGATTATGACATCACAATGGTCATCACTCACGGTTACGGTGACATCGCTATTAAACGCTCTCATGGACACCGTACAAACATTGTGTGTCACAGAGTGAGCAAACAGGCTGAGAGAGAGAGAGAGAGAGAGAGAGAGAGAGAGAGAGAGAGAGAGAGAGAGAGAGAGTGTTCAAGATTATTCATGCTGGTTTTAATAATATAATACCGTACAATGGAAATCTAAAAGAGATCCATCATCTACAGGTGTTTAATAAAGCAGTCTGGACTGTGCTGGACTTCAATAACCGGACACAGTAATAGAGAAGTTCATCTGAAGACCCCCTAACAAGAGAATGAAAATGAGCGAAAATCTGAGAATATATGAGAAACTCATAAATGCTGTTACAACATCTGCACCCCAGTAGTGAATCTCATGATGTGTTATCAAAGATTTCCCACCATCAGATGAGGAACTGATGAAATCACATGAATCAGTGGGGAAATGTTTTTAACAAATGAAAAATAAAGCCTCATTTATAAACGCATGTGCGATTAGATTTGATTCAAAAGTTTGGGGTCCGTAAAATTTTTTAATAAAGAAGTCTCTTATGCTTACCAAGGCTACATTTATATGATTAAAAATACAGTAAAAACAGTAATATTGTGAAATATTATTACAGTTCAAAACAAATGTGTTCTATTTCAAATATATTTTAAAATGTAATTTATTGATCTGATGTCAAAGCTGAATTTAAGACTTAATATCTTATGCGATTTTGCTTCTCAAGCAAATAATTCTTGATTTAAGAACGTTTATATATTTGTACTGGAAAACAAGACAAAAATACTTTGCAGTGCAGTTCACAAGTTCCTCACGGAAAATTAGGGCGCAAGATATGCATGATCCTAAATTAAAGATATGATGATACTGAAGTGATGATGTCATAAAGGAGATTAACAAGCAATCATAACTTGCAGCTGATATTTCGGAGTACATGAAACACCTGCTGGAAGGTGAAAGTCTGATTAGATTCTAATCAGCATTAGCCGAAAAAACAGCGGGACATAAACACACACTTGCTAAAGTGGAGGGTGGAATAAAACTTGAACTAATTCTGCTTGTTATCCAGCACACAACTTATCACGCACACACTGAAGAGGCATGTTGCTTTGGGAAAATAACAAGGAAACTATTTAATTATAAGTATTAGCATTAAATCATCGCAGCAACGACTGAACGTTAATTAATTTCGCCATGAGGAGAAACCCGTATCACGGAAATTGTCAGTGGACTGAGATTTCACACCAGTAGATTTAAATGAGGCACAAAATCTGACCCCACGCCACTACATTTTAATTAACATCTCTCCCTCTCTCTCTCAGGGGTCTCTCGGTGGAGACGGGATCCTGTTTAACCTTTGACCTTGTGACAGACCGCCCACTGGAGGCTGTAAACAGTCAGAGATTGAGGATTGACACTAATGTAGCCGTTCTCAGGGTCAGTATCCTCCTGAGGAGCCCCGCGGAGAGTCAGAGGACGTGTTTTAAATGAATAACCAATCCTATCTGCATGGTTCATCAGCAGTTAAACACGTTTCGCTGACCTCAGTGTCATCTAGCGATACTGGAAAATAGATTCAATGGATACTCACGACAGCGGAGACACTTTCATCTTTAAGCATGCATGTAAAACAGTCAGCATGCATATGGACTTCAAGACCAACATATGGGGACACAGATGTTGTGTGAAAGAAGACCAAATCTAGCTAAATATGCATGCACATTAACCTGTAACCTTCATTGCAGTTTTGGCTGAAAATGAACAGTATGGAGACCACCAGTCATGTTAAGGTATATCAAAAATGGAAGTAAAAATGACTATGAATTTATGTTACTTAAACTAGAATGTAAGGTCCACACTATAGGGGCTTAGTAACTACTAATAAAGGATCTTTATTGGCATATTTGGTTTCAAGAAGAACCTTTAACATCCATGGAATCTTTCCATTGCACAAAAGGGTTCTTTTTAAAATGTTCTTCACACACACACACACACAAAAAAAAAAAAAAATGGTTATTTTCACTGAAAGGTTCTTTGGGGAACCAAAAAGGGTTCTTCTATCGCATCACTGCAGAAAAAAAAAACCCTTCTGGAACCTTTATTTTTAGCTAGTTTGTAACTCTGTACTTCATTTGGTTATACCATTTGTTCTTAAGAACCTAGCTAAGTCGTAAGCTCACCATAAAAAGTAATGCAGTCACATAATATAAGACGCCGTCGCTTACCTAATAATACAATAACAGGATTCAAATTCAAGTTGTGTTGAAGCGCAGCGAATATTAGTTTATCCTGTTAAAGGGTTAGTTAAAAATTCTGTCATTAATTACTCACCCTCATGTCGTTCCAAACCCGTAAGACTTTTATTCATCTTCGGAATACAAATGAAGATCTTTTTAATAAAATCTGAGAGCTCTCTGTCCCTCCATTGACAGTTACGCAAATACCACTTTCAAGCCTCAGTAAAAACATCATTAAAGTAATCCATGTAGCTCCAGTGGTTCAACCTCAATTTTATGAAGCGACGTGAGTACTGTTTGCGCAAAACAAAACACATTGACCACTTTGTTTACAAAATATTAATCTCCAACGCACGCAACAAAGTCTGCTCTTGCAACAAAGCACTTGCGTCGCTTCTTAAAATTACTTTCATGTAATTTGATGTCTTTACTACTCTTCTTGGGCTTGAAAGAGGTAGCTGCGTAGACTGTCAATGGAGAGACAGAAAGCTCTCAGATTTCATCAAAAAGATCTTCATTTGTGTTCCAAAGATGAACGAAGTCTTAAGGGTTTGGAACAATATGAAGGTGAGTAATTAATAACAGAATTTTCATTTTTGAGTGAACTATCCCTTTAAGGACTTTTCCACAGGTGCATGAGCAAACATTGTTTATGGTTCACTAAACAAGCATGAAAAACTTGTTTAAACCCTTTCCAATAACGATACAGTATGTAAAGCTTATTTAGATTTTACATATAATTATCTTTAAAATACAGTATACCCGAAAAATGAACATTTCTTTTTTTCTCAGTTTATAAAAATGGCAATCTGCACCAAAACTATTCATTTCCAAGAAAACTCTGGAACAGTTTGCTTTTGGTGAGAATGAAATCCGACCCAGCGTAACAATGATCCGACCAATTTCTCTAGATATGCAATATCCCTATACAGGTATGGTAACCATGAGTATTCCTGATTGATTGTTGGATATACAATCTATGGGTCACTAATTCATAATCAAAACAATCCTTCTCAAATTCCTTTATTCCTTCAAATTAGCATGCCAATATTGTCTGTAGTCATGACAGAAATGACAGAAAGAAAGTCATAATTAGCCCACAGAGCTGTTGTCACTTCATCTTGAAGTTCAGAAATGCCATTATGAACATAAACATAAACAGAATTTTTGGTCCATTTTTGAATGATAAAATAGTGAAAATGAACCAAAAAAGGAGAAAATACAGCATTGTACAATTTAGTCTCTATTAGTCAGCAATAATAATTTAGTCTCTATTTTAGTCAGAAATAACAATTTAGTCTCTAGTTTGTAAAGCAAACAAACTAGTGGTCTGAATACAGCCATAAAGGAACACGCCACTTTTTTTGAAAATAGGCTCATTTTCCAACTCCCCTAGAGTTAAACAGTTGAGTTCTACCGTTTTCGATCCATTCAGCGCCTGAAAATAGTCCCCAACACGCTCCCTGTGCAAGCAAGTTGTCACGTTGGTTATGTTGACAGAAGTTAGCCTATTTTCAGGTGCTGCGTAATATCATTGCGCCTGCTGCACCCATGGTACCGCAGCAAAGTTCCTTGATTATTATGCAGGAATGAGAGTATAGTTCCTAGCCATATCGAAAGTCTTTGGTCATTTTTGAGCGAGATGCAAATGGTCTAATCAGATTCAATGATCTATGCTAAGCTATGCTAAAAGTTCTACCGCCAGACCCGGAGATCGGCTGAATGGATTCGAAAATGGTAAAACTCAACTGTTTAACTCTAGGGGAGTTGGAAAATGAGCCTATTTTCAAAAAAAGTGGAGTGTTCCTTTAAGGCCCATTCACACCAAGAATAATAACTATAAAGATAACAATAACTATATTAGCGTCCACACTAGCAGACAATAACGCTGAAATTTTGTCGTCTGCCATTTTAAATGCCTGAGCTTTTCAAAGCAGAATGGGTTCTGATTGTCTATCAATGTTTTTATCGTTTGATCGGTGTGGCTATTCCTTTACATTTAGAATGATTTTTAGAACTATCTTTATCGTTATAGTTATAGTTATCGTCCATAGTGTGAATAGGCCTTTAGACATGCAGGAAGAGCCAATCTAACTAAAATAAGAGGCAAAAAAAAACAAAAAAATAAAATAAAATGTTGCAGCAATCTTCGTGAACAGTTACACAGAAAACGAGAAATTAGCATAAATGTGTTTAGACTTTATGATCAGAATTTCTTTCCTATAAGTGATATATGCTAATTATTTCACAAAGAGATATTTAGTTAGGCAAATCCAGTGATTATTTTCCCCAAATGTTTATGATGTCAATATCCTACCTTGTTCTCTGTGGACTGAGAACGACCGTTGAGTCAAAGACAATCAGAGACATTTTGGCAACTAACACTTGAAGCAATGCCATTGCAACAATGATAATTTTATGATTGGTCACTCAAAAACACTCTCACATGTTCTTGCTTTACAAGGCCGAGACAAAGACATTGAGAAACCGAGAGAGGCAGGAAAGCAGCTGTCATATGAAAAGTCTGAATGGAGGGATTTGAGTGCCCACATCATCATGACATCAGAGCATGAAGAGACAATTTACAGAATTTTTGAGCATGAGGTACATGCGAGAGGTCTGAGAATTTACAAATACACAGCTCCAGAGGCATTTAACAGTCAGCGACTTCAAAAATGTCCAGTGTAAGGAAAAGAGACAACGAGAGAGAGAAAAGGATGATGGAGAAAAGAAGCATGCAACCCACTTACTGTACAGCACCACTGCTGCAGGGGCCTTCAAAGGAAATTCTGCCCTGATACGAAAATCCATAATCCAAACAGTAATGAGAGAGAGAGAGAGAGAGAGAGAGAGAGAGAGAGAGAGAGAGAGAGAGAGAGAGAGAGAGAAAGAGAGGAAGAGAGAGAGAGAGAGAGAGAGAGAGAGAGAGAGAGAGAGAGAGAGGAAGAGAGAGAAAGAGAGGAAGAGAGAGAGAGAGAGAGAGAGAGAGAGAGAGAGAGAAAGAGAGGGTGAAAATGAAACAGTCGCTGTCTTTTCTGACAAGAATGCAAAGCCTCGCGGGAGGAGAGACTGTCGTGTCAGATAATTGTCTGAACAAAACAAAATATTCAGAAAGAAGAAAGTACAACGCTTGTGTAATATAAATAGCCGACCATCCTCTTTCACACTTGCACTGAGTTAAGACTTTTATCAAGAATGTCTAGTGCTGATGTCTTAAGCATCATAAATTGCTTATATATAGGGTTAGTGATTTGAAGAAACCCCTAATCGTAAATATTACACTTTGGTTCTTACAGAATGAGACAAGAATGATTCCTCAAAACATGCAGATTGTTGAGTATTATTTTTCTAAGCAATTTTTAACTCATGGATGATAAAACCACTTAGAGCCACTTAGAACACCCAAGCAACCGCACAGCAACATGCTTAAATTTACATTTAGAAATAGCTTTGGCTTGTAAGCAACCACCTAGAGCACCATAGAAACCTTTCAGAACTCCCTAAAATTAGACCAATTAGGATGCTCCTGAAGCACCCTAGCAACTGGTGGTTCTGAGTACATTTTAGCACATTGCAAATTTAACATCTCTGTAACCGCATAGCAACAGCTTGACAATTACCCACAACAGAAAATGTAAAAGTCTATTTTACAATCTGAACTCTTAAGGGAGTGATAATGATGGACAGATCCATAACACGAGTGAAAGACTGTAAACACTCTCCTCCTCCTTGACATCTCATCACTTCATATATTACTGCTTCACCAACAGCATGACATTTTAGCGTTTGAAGCATTCAGCAGCAATAGCTCAGTGTAGGACTGAATCTCCAGGGACAGGTATAAAGTTGGGAAGAATTTGTTTTATCTAGGAAAAGGTGCAGTGAGATTTGTTCGGTTAAGGGGAAATGTGGTTTTACAAGTGTGAAGGCATCCCTGCAGGTGGATAGATAGATAGATAGATAGATAGATAGATAGATAGATAGATAGATAGATAGATAGATAGATAGATAGATAGATAGACAGATAGATAGATAGATAGATAGATAGATAGATAGATAGATAGATAGATAGATAGATAGATAGATAGATAGATGATGGATGGATGGATGGATGGATGGATGGATGGATGGATGGATGGATGGATGGATGGACGGATGGACGGACAGATTAACAGAATGATAGATAGAACCGAACGATGGATGGATGGATGGATGGATAGATAGATAGATAGATAGATAGATAGATAGATAGATAGATAGATAGATAGATTAACAGAATGATAGACAGAACAGAACGATGGATGGATGAATCAACAGAGAGATAACGACAGAGAGATAGAGAATGATAGATAGAACCGAATGATGGATGGATGGATGGATGGATTAACAGAATGATAGATAGAACTGAACGATGGATGGATGGATGGATAGATAGATAGATAGATAGATAGATAGATAGATAGATAGATAGATAGATAGATAGATAGATAGATAGATAGATAGATTAACAGAATGATAGACATAACAGAACGATGGATGGATGGATGGATGATGGATCAACAGAGAGATAACGACAGAGAGATAGACAGACAGACAGATTAACAGAACGATGGATGGACGGATAATGGTCAGATAGATAGATCTGTAGATTAATTTTGTTGGGGCAGGACAGCCATAATTGTTGCACACTTGCAGCATTGCACTATGCAAAGTACAGCATTGTATTATGCCATTGTTATGCTGTCAATTCTAGCATGTTCTATGATGTATTTGTCTCAATGAAACGCACTATTGCAGCATGTTTTTACGCCGAAAGTCAATGCATCACCGTAATCCATCAAACCACAGGCGGCGTGCACATGCGCCTGTCTTCCTAATCCATGCAGTCTACAGGGACACACAGTAACGGAGCCTGTCTCTCTTCCCCTATCAGCCTCTTCCACCTCATTTCTCCTGGCACTCATTTACTCGTTAGCCGACTCCCACCTCTTCCTTCCTCAGTAGTGAGCAAGCAGCTCTTTAATTCCCATCTCTTCAGCAGGACGTATGCTGTCACCTCAGCACTAATAGAACACTGCCAAGAGCGTATACGTGTGGTTGGTATGTTTTGGATGGTATCTTGCAAATGTGCTAAATCAAGTGTGAAGCTTTACAGTTAGAGAAAGAGAGAGAGGCTCTGGTCAGCAAGAGCTAAATTTGAGCGTGTCAGCCTAATAAAATCATGGCGGAGAGTGCTTTTTCCTGCAAGGTATTGTGTGTTTGAGCGTGTTTAAATACACAGCTAAGTGCTAAGTGTTTATCTCAGGCCCAGTACACATTCTGCCAGCATATCAGTCTTTCCCTTTGCAAATATTGATGAGATATGTGACCCTGAACCACAAAACCAGTCGCACGGGTATATTTGTGGCAATAGCCAACAATACATTGTATGTGTCAAAATTATCGATTTTTCTTTTATGCCAAAAATCAGTAGGATATTAAGTAAAGATCATGTTCCATGAAGATATTTTGTAAATTTCCTACCGTAAATATATCAAAAATGTATTATCGTTAGTAATATGCGTTGCTAAGGACTTCATTTGGACAACTTTAAAGGCGATTTTTTCAATATTTAGAATTTTTTGCACCCTCAGATTCCAAATTTTCAAATAGTTGAATCTCTGGCAAATATTGTCCTATCCTAACAAACCATACATCAATGGAAAGCTTATTTATCAGCTTTCAGATGATGTATAAATCTCAATTTAAAAAAATTGACCCTTATGACTGGTTTTGTGGTCCAGGATCACATATATGAAGTCGCTTTGAACAAAAGCATCAGCCAAATACATAAAGATAAATGTATTCAACAAACCACAGACCAGATACAGTAAACATGAACTGAGATTTTTAATTATAACTGAATATACACAAATATATATATATATATATATATATATCGTTCATCCATATACACCGGTCAGGCATAACATTATGACCACTGACAGGTCAAGTGAATAACACTGATTATCTCTTCATCACGGCACCTGTTAGTGGGTGGGATATATTAGGCAGCAAGTGAACATTTTGTCCTCAAAGTTGATGTATTAGAAGTAGGAAAAATGGGCAAGCGTAAGGACTTGGGCAATGCTCTGCTGGGAAACCTTGGTTCCTGCCATCCATGTGGATGTTACTTTGACACGTACCACCTACCTAAGCATTGTTGCAGACAATGTACATCCTTTCATGGAATCAGTATTCCCTGGTGGCTGTGGCCTCTTTCAGCAGGATAATGCGCCCTGCTACAAAGCAAAAATGGTTCAGGAATGGTTTGAGGAGCACAACAACGAGTTTGAGGTGTTGACTTGGCCTCCAAATTCCCCAGATCTCAATCCAATCGAGCGTCTGTGGGATGTGCTGAACAAACAAGCCCGATCCATGGAGGCCCCACCTCGCAACTTACAGGACTTAAAGGATCTGCTGCTAACATCTTGATGCCAGATACCACAGAACACCTTCAGGGGTCTAGTGGAGTCCATGCCTCGACGGGTCAGGGCTGTTTTGGCAGCAAAAGGAGGACCAATACAATATTAGGAATAATTAGGTCATAATGTTATGCCTGATCGGTGTATATATCAAATTCAATATGGACTTAAAAAGTACAATATAACTCTCTTTAAGAACCTACATTTCTAGAACATAAAGGGATCATATTTTTCATCATACTAAGAAAACACTGTACTTTCAGATCTCAATACTTCCTCATCAGTCCAGAAAGAGCATTTATACCTATTCTTAGTTATTTCTTCCGACATGACATCGGCACCATCCACTTCCTAAATCAAGGACCCTGAAAATTTCAGTCTGAGCAACACATTGATCATGTCACAATATGATGTAGCTTTACAAAAATGCAAATATTAAGGGATGGAGCAGCTAAAAACTGTATTTCACATGACAGCAAACCTGCAAGCAGTGTGTGATCAGAGCTGGAGAAAGACTTCAGTGGTGTTACTCATTTCACAATCTTAGGGAGTGTTTCTTAAAGGCACAGCAACAAAAACGGACCGTTTAAATCTAAAGGTTAAAGAGACCTATAAAATGATCAAGAAAAACTAAAATATGGACACATTGTAAACCCTAACACTCAAAATAATTAATTGGTTTGAGCAGGGCAACCTTAAATTAAACAAATAGGTTCAAACAAATACATTTTTATGAGTATTTAGAACTTTCTTTTTCTTTTGAATTCACGAAACTGACACATTTTAAGAAATCTGAAATGTTTCACTGTTTTGAGTGTAATGAACTTGTTTCTTTTAATTTAGGCTAATTTAAATGTAACTGAAACTGGGCTGGGATTTCCATTTCCCAGCATGCTTTGCCATGGCACTCGAAAAGGGAGAGTAAATTAAGGGTTTTACAATGTTTTTTGTACAAGATTAATGTTAAGTGGGAGATTTAGTAGTGTTTCGTGTTTTCTATTTGAAACTGAAGTTGCAATCTTTTTTTCCCTATTGTGATGTATATCCGAGTGAAACGGCTTCTTGAACAAGAAAAAATATAGGACGGGACTTGATTTTGTCTATGGGGAATTGATTGGATTGTTGAATCGTTGTGGTTTGCTATTGGTCAATCTTATGTGAGTGACAGGTTACCCCGCCCTCAGAGTAAACACATCATCAGAGAAGAGATGTCGCTGCAAGAGGGAAGGGAACTTATTTTCATTAAAGATTATGAGGCACATGAATTTTAATAAAAAATAATGATGTGCACAAATAAATACTGCAATAATCCATAAAAAATAAGAATAGTCCATTTTGATTTAATTGATTTTCGTTTTTTTGTAATTGACAAAACCATGTCAAGTTTGATTTACATTATTGTGTTTTATCATTGCTTTTGTTGTTAGGTTTAGTAACTTGCCATTTTGTGACATTTGGAGTAAATTTTCTACGCAAAATACTCAAAAACGATATGGTTTTGTAGATATGGTGTCTACACAATATCTATTGAAAGATGTTTCTAAGTAAAGCATACACTTTAAAAGCGTGGTTTAATTCAGTGTTATTGTTTGAGTAAAAATTATTGAAGGAAACATCAAATACGTAGAAATTACTCAACAACCTTTTACAGGCCATGTTAAAGTTACTTATTTTCTTTGTTAATTTCACTTAACTCGGTTAAGTAGAGTGTACTTAATTCCATATGTGAAATTGACTTAAAAAAATCTGTGTGCAAAAACTTGCGACAGAAAAATTAAGTACATTTTACTTATTGTTTTTTTCAGTGTAGTAAAAAACAGGGACAGTAAATTTTAGTATGTTTAGTTTTTTTAATTGTTGTGCATTCCATTTACTATTATTATAATTAATAACTGTTATAATGTTTGTGGGTCAATCTGAGCCTAACTGGTTTTAATACAATTCCCCAAAAATCACACAATCAAAAATAGTAAATAGTAACCATTGCTAAATGCACAGAGATCATAGCAGTATTATATTTTCACAACACTATGACCTTGCAAAAATAAAACAAAATAAATGAGAACATATTAGGGATGGGCGATGTCTTGTCGTTTGCGATATACCGGTAAAAATTCTCCCCACGATAAGAATTAGTCTTCCCGCGATAATAACGATAAAGCCTAGTTGATGACGCGATCCGTTTGCAGCTCACGTGCAGAGCGAAAACAACTATGGCGGAAGCTGCGGAGGAGTTTATCGCTAAACGAGGAGCTACCTCTACAATCTGGAACCTGTACACACAGATATATTTTCACTCGCTGAGCACTTGGACTGAGCGCTTGAGAGATTCGCTCTTTGTCAAGCGATCCGTAAAGTGCACCATTTCAGTTCATCTCAATCAATGAACACTGTATTTGACGCACAGTAAACACTAGCGTGAGGCGCCCGACTGAGAGCGCTCAGTGTTTCTCACACACTCAAAGAGAGAGCGAGAGAGTCTTATACCACGCAGAATTGACGTGCTACATGTAAACAATATTCTTTGTTGTATTTTCCTGTAACGGCGTTCATTTGGAATTATACCGCCTTTATGAACAAGCGTAAACTAATGCGCAAACGGCAATCTCATTGGCTGGCACTGACCTATTACTGTCCCTGTTTCGATTTCAGCAAATCAGTTGGAGCAAACGCTGACAACGTGATTAATATTCATGAACCCAGCAGCTCATCAATCCTAAATATTATCTTAGCAGTATTATTGTTATTTTATAGAAACACTGAATGACCAACAATGTCTTAAGCACCACCACCAGTCCTAAATTCAGTTAAAATGACAAATATGTATTCATACATTTTCATTCGCACATGATTACTAAGTTTTAGTTCAAATTAAGTGCTATCATTAAATCATTATTTGCGATTTTTTTGTAATATGAAGACATGGTTGGGATTATTACCATTTTTGACACTGTTTGCACCATGAGAATATGAATAAATACAGAATCTGTGTTTACATTTCAAACTTGTCATTGATTTGAATTATTATTGTTTGTATTGTGTGATGTTTTTCAGCACAGTTGCACAATTTAAAATTTAACTGCACTTTTACAGAAGAACATTTCCATCTATTTATTATTTTCACAAACAGTGTATATACAGTTATTAAAAAAAAAAAAATCATTTTCAAATGTTATTTTATGTTTGTGATTTTGGAGGCTATGTTGGTCGGATGTATTTGCAGGCTGAACATGCTAAAAATGGGGACATTTCCAGGGACTGGACTATCCCCAGAAAACAAGGACATTTGGTCACCCTATTTTACATGAAATACAGTAAGTAGGCTTTTCTAAAGACCTTATATCCATTTTCCAAAAGACAACTACATTCTTAGCTTCCAAGTCCTTTCTTGTCCAGTCTTGTATGTCTCTCTCTCTCAAACACACTCAACCCTTCTCCTCTGGGTCTCATCTAAATCTACTTCCAACATCAGCTTTTGAAGCTTCATTGACCGAGAGACAGATGTTCATGACATCCCAACATCCGCCTGCTTCTTATTCCTCTTTTTTGCTCCGTCATGCACACGCAACTTTTCTTTCTCTCTTTATCTTAAACACCAAACGCACAGCATCCCATCGAGACACAAACGCTGTTGTGATGAGTGAAGCGTTACCATCAGACGCCATGCGACTCTCAGAGGTACGAGATGTACAATCAACAAACCGTACAAATCAAACAAGAAAACACTTGCCTGGCGCAGCGGAGCGGGCACTGCAAATACTTATGTGTTTCGTGTTACGGTTCCATGTTGCGAAGGGCATCCATCGTGTAAAAATACACAGATTGAGCTGCAAAGTCTTTAGGGATTTTGATGCATTCTGATCTAATATTAAAGTGCAGACACTCAGACAGATGTTAATGATGGCAGTCGACCAAGACTTCAACCATCACCACATATTTGCATCTTAATGGTTTGTATTGGAAGATCTTAAAGCTGAAGTGTGTGCAATGTGAAACAGTTTCTCATATCCCAATTTTAACATGTAAGCCATTGTCACACTGTGACTCCTGTTTGGAAATAATCACTATTTTTACAATTCAGTTTGGTGCCACAAGTCGTGCAGCAATAACACTCTTCACCTATTCTGAACTTGTAGTGTTTATTTTTTGACTAATATTATTTCTGCAAAGTCAACTTCACAGAATTAATGTTAGTCAAGATTACTTGCACTGGGGAAAAAAAAGAATTAAACAGCCTGTTTTTTTCTACTCTACCTTCTATTATAGTTGGCTAAACTCTTTATACTGCTGCTTTTTGCTGCTTGGTTTAAATAAATGGTCTGGGTGGACCAGAAAGACAGCTTTGAGTTGTTAATATTAGGCCAGAAACAAACTCTACGCAAGAAATTATCTATCTATCTATCTATCTAACTATCTATCTATCTATCCATCCATCCATCCATGTATCTATCTATCCATCCATGTATCTATCTATCTATCCGTCCGTCCGTCCGTCTATCTATCTATCTATCTATCTATCTATCTATCTATCTATCTATCTATCTATCTATCTATCTATCTATCTATCTATCCATCCATCCATCCATGTATCTATCTATCTATCTATCTATCTATCTATCTATCTATCTGTCTGTCTGTCTGTCTATCTATGTATATATCTATGTATCTATTTATCCATATATCTATCTATCTATCTATCTATCTATCTATCTGTCTGTCTGTCTGTCTGTCTGTCTGTCTATCTATGTATATATCTATGTATCTATCTATCTATCTATCTATCTATCTATCTATCTATCTATCTATCTATCTATCTATCCATCCATCCATCCATCCATCCATGTATATATCTATGTATCTATTTATCTATCTATCTATCGGTCTGTCTGTCTGTCTGTCTATCTATCCATCCATCATCCATTAATCTATCTGTCTATCTATCTATGAAGATAGATCTATCTGTCTATCGATGAAGGCCTTATCGACACGACATCCAGTGGCACTGTTCCTCAACAAACCCGTCTTCGGCGTGATGACTCCGATCTTCAACCAGATGGAACTGGACAAATATTCTGAATATTCCAATCTAATATGACTTCTGACTTGTAATGTTGCCTGAATCATAATCAAACACTGTTTGATCGTTGGCCAGAGGAGAACTGGCACTCCGACTGAGCTTGGTTTCTCCCAAGGTTTTTTTCTCCATTCTGTCACCTGATGGAGTTTTGCTTCCTTGCCACCGTTGCCTCTGTTGCCTTTGGCTTTTGGCTTGCTTAGTTGGGGACACTAAATATTCAACTGATCTGCACGCATTGACACTATATGATAATTGAACTGAGCTGGATGACATCACTGTTTTCACCAGAGCGGCTGTACAGCCGAATCAAATTCTGTTGCATTATTTTCCTGTTACCACTGTGAAGCTGCTTTGAAACAATCATCATTGTAAAAAGCGCTATATAAATAAAGGTGACATGACTTGACTATCTATCTATCTATCTGTCTATCTATCTATCTATCTATCTATCTATCTATCTATCTATCTATCTATCTATCTATCTATCTATCTGGTATCTGCCATAAACCTTCAAAACATTGTTTTTGTCAAGCCAACATTTAAAGTTTGGTTTTCTAGTTTAAAATTACAGTTATATGCTTTTTTTATTATTATTATTTCATCTTATTTTATTGTACTTTCTTACATTGAAATTTAAACTGCAGCCTAATTTCAAATTCTGTATCCTGTTTGCTAGCTTTTAATTCAAATTCAGAAAAAGGCTTTCTCAGTTCAGATCACTCAATGCGGCTATAAACATGTCAACAGTTCAACTAACTTTTAACTAACCTGCTTAACATGATTCTCTTCATAATGTTTCCTAAAAGAGAAAATATACAGTAGAAGACAATAGTTTTACACTAATGTCCGTTGTAGCGCCCCTTGTGGCAACACTGAGAATGCAACACATACTTATGTTGCTTTATTAAATGCACTGACACATTTCAGAACACAACAATGAATAAAATCAAGCTTGCTTAGATAAAGCTGTTTGATTTCATAGAGCTTGCATAGAGTGTTAAAGGTAGGGTAGGCCATTTGTTTTATAAACACTTTTTGTTATACTGGTTGAAACTCTCTTCACATCCTGATAGCGATCAATAATAGAAGTGGTCTAAATATTAAAACATGTTTGTATTCATACCATGTCCTACCTGGCTGTCAACATGTATTTCCTTACCTTCGCGCACCTGCTCGCGCAGACATCACATGCCATCAGCGCGTTCGAGGCTATGCTGAGTTGTAGACAGTCATGGAGCGCCGCAAACAACAACAGCCGCCTTTTACAGTTCCTCCAAAAGTAAAACAACGAGCTTATGCTGCGTTTGTAACCGTAATTACGAGATGGCAACCAGTGACGTTCGGTTCATGTCCTCAGACTCGGATTTCTTCGTTTCAATGGCCACACTATCAAAGCCAAAATAAATCTGCAGCAGTCAGGTGCTACAACTAGAGCTCTGTAAGCTGTTTACGTTCATTATTTTTGCAATGCTTGCTATTGCTAGCCTGTCCAAAATTGCCTACCTTTAAAAATGCAATGTAAAGGATAGTGACGGATATTTTTTTCCATATTGTAACGCACATCTAAGCGAAACGGGTTATCGAAAAAGAAAAGAATGTAAGGCGGAAACTTGGTTCTATGCATCGGTTGTTGATTGTTGATTCGATAAAGGCAGATCTGAATGCGAGATTCCAGTAGTCGATTGTAAGAAAGGGTTTAGGTGGACTAAATGATTAGAGAAGTTTGGCACACGTCACCAGAGAGAAGTCTTACATCTCACCCTCATGTCGTTCTAAACCCATAAGACTTTCATTTATCTTCGAAACACAAATGAAGATCTATTCAATGAAATCTGAGAGCTTTCATAAAACGAATCCATATGAATTTAGCGGTTTAGTCCAAATTTTCCGAAGAGACCTGATCGCTTTAAATGAATTTGATTAACAGATTGAATTTAGACTTTTATTCACATAAACATTCATCAACTCACACATCAGTTTTGATAAACAGAAGTTCAAGCATGTTCGCTTGATGTGCAAGAACCAATGAGTTTCATTCTCGTGTTACGGAGCACGTTTGAGCTTCGGCAAGAACCAATGAGGTTCATTCTTGTGTTACGCAGCACGTTTGAGCTTCAGCAAGAACCAATGAGGTTCATTCTCGTGTTACGCAGCACGTTTGAGCTTCAGCAAGAACCAATGAGGTTCATTCTCGTGTTACGCAGCACGTTTGAGCTTCGGCAAGAACCAATGAGGTTCATTCTTGTGTTACGCAGCACGTTTGAGCTTCAGCAAGAACCAATGAGGTTCATTCTCGTGTTACGCAGCACGTTTGAGCTTCGGCAAGAACCAATGAGGTTCATTCTCATGTTACGCAGCACGTTTGAGCTTCAGCAAGAACCAATGAGGTTCATTCTCGTGTTACGCAGCACGTTTGAGCTTCTGCAAGAACCAATGAGGCTCATTCTCGTGTTACGCAGCACGTTTGAGCTTCAGCAAGAACCAATGAGGTTCATTCTCGTGTTACGCAGCACGTTTGAGCTTCAGCAAGAACCAATGAGGCTCATTCTCGTGTTACGCAGCACGTTTGAGCTTCCTCAAGAACCAATGAGGTTCATTCTCGTGTTACGCAGCACGTTTGAGCTTCCGCAAGAACCAATGAGGCTCATTCTCGTGTTACGCAGCACGTTTGAGCTTCCTCAAGAACCAATGAGGTTCATTCTCGTGTTACGCAGCACGTTTGAGCTTCCTCAAGAACCAATGAGGTTCATTCTCGTGTTACGCAGCACGTTTGAGCTTCCGCAAGAACCAATGAGGTTCATTCTCGTGTTACGCAGCACGTTTGAGCTTCCGCAAGAACCAATGAGGCTCATTCTCGTGTTACGCAGCACGTTTGAGCTTCAGCAAGAACCAATGAGGTTCATTCTCGTGTTACGCAGCACGTTTGAGCTTCCGCAAGAACCAATGAGGTTCATTCTCGTGTTACGCAGCACGTTTGAGCTTCAGCAAGAACCAATGAGGTTCATTCTCGTGTTACGCAGCACGTTTGAGCTTCCGCAAGAACCAATGAGGCTCATTCTCGTGTTACGCAGCACGTTTGAGCTTCAGCAAGAACCAATGAGGTTCATTCTCGTGTTACGCAGCACGTTTGAGCTTCCGCAAGAACCAATGAGGTTCATTCTCGTGTTACGCAGCACGTTTGAGCTTCCGCAAGAACCAATGAGGTTCATTCTCGTGTTACGCAGCACGTTTGAGCTTCCGCAAGAACCAATGAGGTTCATTCTCGTGTTACGCAGCACGTTTGAGCTTCCTCAAGAACCAATGGGTTTGTTCTCGCCATCAAGCAGGTTCGGTTGAGCTTCTGTTTATGTTCGCTGATCAATGTTTATGTGAATAAAAGGCTAAATTAAATCTGTTCATCATATGAAATGATTGAGTCTCTTCAGAAAATCTGGACTGAACCGTTCAATTCATATGGATTAATTTTACGAACTCTTTTTGAAGCATCAAAGTGGTAGTTGCGTAGCTGTCAATGGAGGGACAGAAAGCTCCAGATTTCATCAAAAAGATCTTCATTTGTGTTCCAAAGATGAAGAAAAGTCTTACGGGTTTGGAATGAAATGAGGGTGAGTAATTAATGACAGAATTTTCATTTTTGGGTGAACTAAAAATGAGAGCGACTGCACTGAGGCCACTGCAGGGCTGAATTGATTCTGTCCTTCCTACTCATCCTTACCAATAAACAACTGCTATAGATTCAAATCAGATCTTTTGAAATCTCAATGATGGTGTAGTCGAATAAAACATTCCTTCCTCATGGATTTAAAGGGATCGTTTACCAAAAAACTAAAATTCTATAGTCATTTAATCACACTCATGTAGTTCCAAACCTGTATGACTTTTTTCTGTGGAGCACAAAAGATATTATTGTCTCAGTGTTTTTGTCCATGAAATGAAAGTCAAGAGGTTTATTTCTTCAAAATAACTTCTTGTGTACTTCTAAAGTAAAAGATGACAGATTTGTTATTTTTGAGTGAACTAACCCTTTAACTGTCATTGTGATGTATAATCCATTCAGCAAAGGGGGCATGAAAGACAATATATGATCAGTTGGGCAATTATGCAACCTGACAATATTTGGTGATTTATCATGGATTGGTGGGTAGGTCTCTTCTTGTGTCTCTTCATCCATTCATCCCTTTCTCCATGGCTCAATTCTCTCTACACTCCACCTCCTTTGCTGTCATCGCCTTCCTCAATATCCTTTCCTGTTTTTTTTCAGTCTATCATACGCATGTTTTTCCATCTCATGTCTATGATGTTTCCATGTTGACCTCTCAAATCAAACTACTGTACACTTCCAGAGATCGACTTCCACCTCAAAAGGATCTTCGTTCCTTCACCTTTCCGTCAGCTATCATTCCCAGACCCGTAAATCTAATTTTCCTGCAGAGGACTGACTTTTCCCGTCGGATCACTTTAAGAGGGTCTTTCTCCCCGTCTGTCTCTCCAGCGGTCTCACTCTCTCTGCAGTCTGTGAAATGATGGAGAGACGGCATTCGCTCACACACTTACAGGAGTTCATATAGCTTGCACGCAGAGTCCATTACAGTGCATTAAAATCCACAGCAGCCATGCATCAAGACATGCATTTGTCTCTCTCTCTCTCTCTCTCGCTCTCTCTGCCTGTCTGTCCTTCCGACTCTGTGAACACTAGAACAAAAAGTGCCTGATGAATATTGATTGTTTAAATGCAATCAGAACTGGAGCTTCAGCATTTAGAGGGAAGAAAACATGGACACAAACCTCTCTGTCAGTGTGAAACCAGAACAATTTGCTGTTTGTTAATGAAGCAGGCGGTAAATTGTGCATGAACTGCTTCATGATGGGAATAGATGGGCATCTTCAACCCTAGAGGATAACAGTGATGCAACGCCACATACCTGCTGAGGCTGTGCTGTCTGTCCTCTCCACCCTCGGTTTATCTCTCAGTGTCTCTCAGCTGTTTTACGCAGCCTCGTCCTCCTTCATTTCTCCTGTAACACCCATTCTGATCTCTCTCTCTCTCTCTCTCTCTCTCTCTCTCTCTCTCTCAGATCTGTGTCTTCAGTTGGAATTGTCTGCACTAGCCTTCATGGTGTGAGTGTCTGTGTGTGTGTGTGTGTGCGCAGGTCCGCATGGCACAAACCGAGCTCATCTGATATTCATATAAACCCCCCACGCCACCACCAGCCCCCCCTCCTCCTCTTAAAGGTACAGTGAACCAATACACTACACATATAGCCTGAGCAGGTTCATGGATTGAACCATCATGAGGAAAGAAAGGGTAGGGTTGGATGGGTGGAAGAGGGGGGAAAATGAGAGATAATTGCAGGATTGCTACACTACATGAACTGTAGAGCTTCAGGAAAAATTGAGAGAAGAACTGAAAGAAAGATAATGGTAATCTCTAATCAAATGATTAATGACAAACGACACAAAAATTAAGTAATTAGGAATAGTAAAAAAGGAATCTAAGCAAGTGCATATAATGAAGTATAATTTATCTAAAATATGTGTATTTAAAAATATATATGAAATAATTATATAATAATATTAACATTTCAATATAAAATAAAAAAATAATTTTTGTTGTCAATTTATTTATTATTTATCAATATATTAAAATAACTACTTATAAATTTAAGTGCATAAATTAAAGTATTATTTATATAAAATATATATATTTTAATTCATTTAAAATATATTACAGAATTATATAATATTACTAATATTTTATTAATATAAAATAAATAGATAAAATTAAATAAATAAATTAAAATAAATATATTTTAACAAAAATGAAATAGTTATATTAAACAAATGATACACAATCTAAGCAAATGCATAGAGTAAAGTATTACTTATGTAAAATATGTTTATTTTTAAATAATTTAAAACATATTATAGAATACTAATATTTTAGCAATGCAAAATAAATCTTTTGTAAAAATCATTTTATAATTTTTTTTTAAACATTTAAATATTAAATACTTTATATAAAATATATTCAAAAATAAAACATTTATAAAATATTATAATTGAAATGATAAAATAATTTAAATATATTAAATTATATTTAAAGTAGCATGCATGTAAAAAATACTCTTAAACAAACAAAACAATAAATAAATGCATTTTAAGTGCAATCTAAATGTAACAGCAAATGAAACTGCTTTAAATTTGATTTGCTGTAATTATGCAGGTCATCAGGTAAAAATGATCTGATCAGCCAAAGGCTCTTTGGACAGGACAGACGTCCCGTAACAGAAGCTGAAATTCAATCCACTTCTGTCACCCTAAACTCTCAGAGTCGTGTGTCACTTGAGCTTCAGAAGAGAGACGAACTATTCCATTTACATATAATATCAACCTCTCCTGCACAGGAAAGTGTCATGAAATGCACTTGATTTTATTCCTAACAACACTACAGGAAATATGCATGAATTTAATGCTACTCAGAGCATTATGGATCAGAGCCTGAGACCAGTTCCAATTCAGTTAAGGCTTATTTTAATTTGAAAGGTAAGAATCATAAGATCTCAGAATTAACTGGAACAATTAATCTAACTTCTGATCTTGCTCAAATGAAATTGATTTGAACCCGTTTAGTGGACCCAGTTAAAACTCAGAGGAGCCTGGTGTATTGTTCTCAGTCTCTGTGGCCTAGTTTCAGAAGTGCTTCACCTTGTAAACACCACAGTAAGGTAGAGTCTGCAGTGTGTATGATAAAAGTGTGTGTGTGTGTGTGTGTGTGTGTGTATGTGTGTGTGTGTGTGTGTGTGTGTGTGTGTGTGTGTGTGTATTGTAAAAAGGTGAAGATAAAGCTTTTATGCAAGTTTGGGGACATTGTTCAATCTTAAATAAATCATACCTCATAAATAAGTCAAATGGGTGACTGACAGGTTGAGTGTCTGCGGTAGGTAGGGCGGAGCTACGGCTGGTGAAGACAAAATACAGAGAGGACACAAAAGTCACAAGCTAAACAACACTGAACTACTGTATAACAGCTGTTTGTGCTATTAAATTAGATCACCTTGATTGATCAATATCATTGGAATTAAAAATTATAATATACTATTATATGATAATTTCCATTTTTACTCTGTTGAAATTAACACAAACTTCATGCATTACACTCTACAATTCATTTTCACCCTATATTGATATTTAATATAGTCAGGATGAATAATGTGCCCTTCTCTGACTGACTGATTGATCACTGTCTCCTTTATTTACCCTTATAATATAGCATTAATATATGATTTATCATCAGTTACAGTGAGGTGATCACCCCATTTACATTTGAATAAATTACCATCTCATTGAATAATCTGATTCTGAGTGAGTCATGCAAATCAGTCTCAGCATATATAGCCGATATACTTTAGCCTGGACTGTTGACCTCCTTTGAATATTAAAGAAATAATCTCCATGGCAACAACACAGTGGAGACCTGACAACTAATGTATTGGTGATGTCAAGTTAACTGAAGCATACAGAAAAAATACACACACACATACATTGGGTTTCCATGTTTTATGGGGACTTTCCACACTGAAAAAAAATGATTTTTACTGCTTGTTTAAATTGCTTAATTAAAATGAGCTAAAGAAACACAATTGCTATACATTTTGTCCTAACTTAATTTGATTGTGTTCAATCCACTTAAATATGTCATATTGAAGTTTACTTAATCCGTTTGTGTTGAGATTACATGAATGATTTGTGTTGCATTAACTGAAACTGGGCGGGGCTTGTTAGTTCCCAGCATGCTTTGCATATGGCTAAATCAAGAGAGAGTAAATGTTGTTATTTTATATGTAAAAGTGTTATTTTATGTATTTTTGAGCAAGATGAGAAAGGGGGAGACTTGATTGTGTTTAATAGTGTTTAATATTCAATTATGTTGGAATTATTAGAACAATTTAAATTACAGTGGGTTACCACTGTGGAGAAGAGTGGAGCATTTGCTTAGGCTGTGGACTAAAACAATTAATGTCATAATGGCTTTGCTGATGGAGCTTTTAATGCTTAGCATTTAAGATGCTAATGTGTGCTATTACTAGCTAAAAGTTTGTCAACTAGCTAGTGCAGTATTATAATTCAGTTGTGTAACATTAAAGTATATGAAATTGAAGTGGATGAATGAATATATGAAATTGAATGCCTGAATCATGTCAGGGAGCCATATAAAATTCACTTTAAGACTACTTAATTGAGTCACTTAAAATGTATTCATTCCATGATGTTGAAGTTACATAAATTATGTTTGTTTAACTTACTTGATTCATGTGGGACTGATGTACACAATTAAATCATGTAAATCCAACACTTTTTTTCAGTGCATAGACATAATGATTTTGACACTGTACAATCTGTATATTCTATCCCCTTAAACCTACAGAAAACGGCATTGACCTAAATATTTTTGTATTATTATATTTATATTCTATTTTGTCCCCATAACGTAGGGTTTAGGACCACACACACAGGCAAAGACACACACGGACACAGGCACACACACGGGCACACACACAGACAGACACACGCACGCACGGACACACACACACACACACACACACGGACACAGGCGCACACACACCGACAGACACACACATGGACACATACACATGGGCACACACAGACACATGGACACACACACACACACACACAGACACACACATTTAAAACTACTCAAATAACACAAACACTCCATTTACTTATTTACAATTACTTCAATTTGGGGTCATAATTAAACCACATACAAATAAGCACAACTGTCTGTTAACCACTGGAAAAAGTACAAAACAAAAATCAAATAGAATAAAACAAATAGAAAATGCAGAATCAAGCAAATATTAACTGGCCTCTATTATCTCAAATATCTCTATTATAAAATAAGAACCCATGAATTACACACAGTGTTGAGCAAAAAATAATATTAATAATAATAAATCTGCTACATTGACACTTTCTTCTTCTGCAGCTTCTAAGATGCATTAATATATCCCTGCATGTCTACTGCATAAATTAACAATTGAGAATCCCTGAGAATTCACGTGCAGCTATTCAAAGCACTAGTGCGCCACCTAGTGTTGGAGGAAGGAATAGCAAGAAATTCCCATGTGCTTGCACTTTCTGGTTTAGGAAAAAATTTCAGGATCCAGATAGAAGGATGATGAATACAAAATAGCTTGTAAACAAAAAAGTATTTTGGGTTGAATAAACAATATTACAGACCTGTATAAGCCCAAAAGTGTGCTACACGGGATTAGTATATAAAATATAAATAGAAACACTGCATAATGTCCTGACATCCACTGTGAGTCATAAACTTTAATGGTCCAGAAACTGGTGCTGGGTCAGTTAGGTTCCAGTTTTGGGGAGAGGTCAAAGTTCAAGGTTTAGAGTGCAATGCGAGTGCAGGGGTGTTTGAGACAAACAGGCAAGATCCCACGGTTGATCTGGTGAAACTCCACCAACTGCAGCAGATCTGTAAACAGTGTGACACCATCGTCCATAGTGTAGTACAGTCTGTCCCCCTGCTCCAACTACAGAGATACAGAGAAAAACAGACCAAGATGAAAATGTCTTATGTATGCAAATGCAGTTTCAACTGTCCAAACAGAGACTCTTCTAATGCACAGTGAGAAATAAAGACATACGGGAATGATGAGGTAGTGTTTCGTCTTCAGTTTATAGCACATGGACAACACAAAGCACTCTATGTGTAACTGACTGTCACGAATTAAAAACATCCTGCAGAGAACGGAGAAAACCATATAAATACATATAATTTACAGCGCAAACGTATGTAAGCAAAAAAACTGATGATTCTTACCCGTCCACCTGACCCTGCTCCTCCAATAGCTTTTGAGCTTCCTTACGAGACACGCCCCCATGGAACCACGCCTGAACCCGATGAACTGCTGTAGACACACACATATACAGAAAGATTTTACTAATGAGAGATTCTTTTTTGTTGCTTATATGTTGTATGATGTGGATGTTTACGCGAGACTCACCGGAGAGCTGTGACGCGTGACTGTTTGTGGGTAAACTGTGACGTAACGCTTCTCTCTTCTGAAGTACAAAAACACACCATTAGGAAAAATGCAGTGATAGACTACATTCATTTAATTTTCATGATTTATTGTAATTTAAATAACTCAGTTTGATTTTTAATTGTATATATTGTTTTGAATTTAATTTTAATTCCAGCTAGGTTAAATAAAAACGACAGTAAAGTCATTTAAAATATTACAAAAGATTTTTTAAACTTTCTATTCTTCAAAGAATCCTTAAAATAATGTATCACAGTTTACACAAAAATATGAAGCAGCACAACTGTATTCAACACTGATAATAATCAGAAATGTTTCTTGAGCATCAAATCAGCATATTCAAATGATTTCTGAAGGATCATGTGACACTGAAGACTGGAGTAATGATGCTGAAAATTCAGCTTTGATCACAGGAATAAATTACATTTTAACATATATTACAATACAAAACAGCTATTTTAAATTGTAATAACATTTCACAATATTACTGTTTTTACTGTATTTTTGATCAAATAAATGCAGCCTTGGTGAGCAGAAGAGACTTCTTTCATTATGCTCACCAAAAACAGTGTATATACAGTACGCTGATCAGGCATAACATTATGACCACTGACAGGTGAAGTGAATAACACTGATTATCTCTTCATCACGGCACCTGTTAGTGGGTGTGATATATTAGGCAGCAAGTGAACATTTTGTCCTCAAAGTTGATGTGTTAGAAGCAGGAAAAATGGGCAAGCGTAAGATTTGAGCGAGTTTGACAAGGGCCAAATTGTGATGGCTAGACGACTGGGTCAGAGCATCTCCAAAACTGCAGGTCTTGTGGGGTGTTCCCGGTCTGCAGTGGTCAGTATCTATCAAAAGTGGTCCAAGGAAGGAACAGTGGTGAACCGGCAACAGGGTCATGGCTCATTGATGCACGTGGGAAGCGAAGGCTGGCCCGTGTGGTCCGATAAACAAATGAGCTACTGTAGCCCAAATTGCTCAAGAAGTTAATGCTGGTTCTGATAAAAAGAACTGACCATCAGAACTGGACCACGGAGCAATGGAAGAAGGTGGCCTGGTCTGATCAATTATGTTTTCTTTTACATCACGTGGCTGGCCGGGTGCGCTTACCTGGGGAACACATGGCACCAGGATGCACTATGGGAAGAAGGCAAGCCGGCGGAGGCAGTGTGATGCTTTGGGCAATGTTCTGCTGGGAAACCTTGGGTCCTGCCATCCATGTGGATGTTACTTTGACACGTACCACCTACCTAAGCATTGTTGCAGACCATGTACACCCTTTCATGGAAACGGTATTCCCTGGTGGCTGTGGCCTCTTTCAGCAGGATAATGTGTCCTGCCACAAAGCAAAAATGGTTCAGGAATGGTTTGAGGAGCACAACAACGAGTTTGAGGTGTTGACTTGGCCTCCAAATTCTCCAGATCTCAGTCCAATCAAGCATCTGTGGGATGTGTTGAACAAACAAGTCCGATCCATGGAGGCCCCACCTCGCAACTTACAGGACTTAAAGGATCTGCTGCTAACATCTTGGTGCCAGATACCACAGCTCCCCTTCAGGGGTCAAGTGGAGCAGTGGCGTGCACGGGGGGACTTGAGCCCCTGCCCCTTTAATCGTGAAAGTGAAAGTGCCCTTTTCGATTGTACCGCAGTGCCCCCGCGAGCGTGATGGCCCATTTCTACCGAATTTCTACCGAGGGGGACACAGAATATATATATATATATATATATTCTATCGTTCAAACTTTGTCACAGGAGAGAAAACTGTGCTCACATGAATATTATGGAAACTCTTGCTTATTATAATTGCATATCAACTGATCTGGGAAGCTTTAGGCTGAACAATATATTAGAGCAGGTATTCACAGCATGTTTCAGCACTGTGTAACATGAATTCTGTTTACAAAATTGATTTTCATAGTTTCCCTCGAGCACATACACATACACACCCGCCAGTTGTGTCCTTCCTCCTGCTCTGCATTCTGGGCCTCGTGTGGGTTCTGAATCACTCGTCCGCCGCTCTTCCCTGAAAAATCCATGGCAACCATCGACTCATCCCTGTCTGTAAACTGATGATTACACAGTGGAGGAAGACAACACGTGTGATGAAGATTTGGGGAAAATCAGTGAATAACTTACATTTTCAGTCTGTTCCTCACACAAAGCTAACATGTGCACGAGTCGTATGGATTACTTTTAGGGCTACTTTTAATCTTTTTTGGGGATTGAGAGAAGTTTACTGTACCTTGGAGTCTTTGTGAAGTCTGGCGTTGGACTGGGCGAGCTGGTAATTACACTGGAGCTGTTTCCCGTGCTAAAACACACCCACAAATGTCTTTTGTCTTTCATTGCAGGTTTCAGATGGAACTATTCCAGTGTGCATTCTTAGCAAGTCTGTGTGCATTCACTGTTCATGTACCTTAAACAATCTGAAGGCCGTGATCCAGCATGTACGGCTCTGCTCACTGTCGGCACACATCAGCTTCAAGTCCTGACAGCGAAACCTGTCTTTTGAAGCCTAGCATACATATACATACATTTACATGTTCATTCAGCTGTCTACATGAGAACATACCATAGAAAAGAAAACTGTTTTGCATTTTTAAAGCTTAAAGTGCCCCTATTATGCTTTTTCAGATATTACCTTTCATGTAGTGTGTGATATGACTTTTTGCAAATGTAAAAGGTCTGCAAAGTTTCAAAGATCAAAGTGCAGATTAATGGAGTTATTGTCTCTCAAAATAAAGAAGCGATTCTGAACTGCCTGAAACGAGTCGTCAGTAATTCCAGTCTTACTTCCTGCTAAAACCTACGCAGGTTTGTAACAGATTTGCATAATGCCAGTCTATAATCTTCATTGGCTGCCTGTGAACAACCTCTACTTTGACCCTCAAACACTGTAGTTGTAGCTGAGACTGGAAGAGTTTGGTTTGTTCAGTTCAATTCACATTTAGTTGTATAGCGATTTTCACAATAAATATTGTTTCAAAGCAGCTTTACAGAAAATGCATGTGTCTACATTACAATTTAGAGGTGACTGTGTCCAAGTTATGGATTTCAGAAATGTACATACACAAATCACACAGTTAGTTAACAATGTATTAATAAACAATGTATTAATTTAAGGCAGAAACAATGAGCTAATTGAAGTAAAGAATACATGTTGTCAACAAATGATTAGGATATATAGAAAAAGAAATTGAGCATTAGTTTGTGTTGTTCATGTTGAGAAGACACTGTTTTCTGTGCTGCAAAAGCAAATCCACTTTGCTGCACTTTTAAAGGATGAGGACTCACACTGGAATTGATATGGTTAATCCGAGGCCATCATTACTGAGGAAGATCCGGAGCTGAAATTTAGATGGTAATAGGCGTTTTCGACACACGCTATAAGCGATAGATAGACCAATCACAACAGACTGAACCATCTGACCAATCAGAGCAGAGTAAACCAATCACAACAGACTGGACCATATGACCAATCAGAGCAGAGCAGACCAATCACAACAGACTGGACCATCTGACCAATCAGAGCAGAGTAGACCAATCACAACACACTGGACCATCTGACCAATCAGCACAGAGTAGACCAATCACAACACACTGGACCATCTGACCAATCAGCGCAGAGTAGACCAATCACAACAGTCTGAACCATCTGACCAATCAGAGCAGAGTAGACCAATCACAACAGACTGGGCCATCTGACCAATCAGCACAGAGTAGACCAATCACAAAAGTCTGAACCATCTGACCAATCAGGGCAGAGTAGACCAATCACAACAGACTGGGCCATCTGACCAATCAGAGCAGCGTAGACCAATCACAACAGACCGGACCATCTGACCAATCAGAGCAGAGTAGACCAATCACAACAGACTGGACCATCTGACCAATCAGAGCAGAGTAGACCAATCACAACAGACTGGGCCATCTGACCAATCAGAGCAGAGTAAGTTCTCAGAAAGGAGGAGTTTAGAGAGACTGAATCCTTTATTGAACCATTTCAGACACTGAGAAAAGAGCTGATGCTGCAATATTACGAGAAATTCGTTTTATGTTTTTTGACCTTGGATGCATGTAAACCTATTGTAGGAGATGCCAAAACAAAATTAGGAGCCTTTAAAACAGCATAATAGGGGCATTTTAAACAAATTTCTTTATTTATGAATTCTTTATTTATAAATTCTGTCACATGTGGTTTAGCATTAATTACTGTGATTAATGATCTTATTGGTCACAGTGAATTTCCTAAAACTAAAAAAATATTAAAAATCATTTTCGTTAATTGAAATAAAGCTGAAATAAAATATAGATCTAATATAATATAAAATATTACATCTAATATAACATATTAGATGAAAAACTTACACAAAATAAATTAACTGAAATAAAATAAGCTTAAGTTAAAATACTAAAAATCACTAAAGATAAAAATGAAATAAAAATAATTTTAAAAAAACTAATAAAAACTTGACATGAATAAACACTATATACGATTCTCTGTTTCTGTTGCTTACTTTAATGCAGAAGACATGCGCTCCTGGTGCCCCATAAAGTTTACGGCCATTGAAGACTGTAAACACATCCAGATCTTCCAGATCTCCGATAAACTGCAGGTGTCGAGGTTCCTGCAAACATACATATGCATCCAAATTTTATATGTATGTTTATGTGTATATATACTTAAGTCATTTTTCAAACAGAGCGCTGCGTTTGTGTACGGCACCTTTGATTGTCCTTTGTTGGAGCAGTACAGTCCAGACCGTCGTAAAACGAAATAGAGTTTCTTCCAGGATTTTTTCCCACCCTCTTTCACATGGAGAAAGCCTTGAATCTCTGGACAGGAACCACTCTTCACCATATTCTTCAAGAGAGACAGACATTTACTGGTTTTATGAAGACAATAAAATTGCCATTTGTTGTTTTTAAAAGCTCTAGATCGTCATACCTGCACCAGCTCTGATGATGTCGTGCCTTTAGTGACATCAGCGCAATCAGAGATCATGTGCTCTGGCAAAAATAACTGCATAACAGGGGTGGGAGGGGGAGGAACAAACACTATTAAAAATGTCTGCACTTTCTAGTTGACAATCTTCACTCTGAAATATGTCACAACGTAGAAGTAAGATGGATTGTGATTGTATTTTCATTAAAATGGCATCATGCTAAAAGTTGAGTATTTTTAGACAAAGAAGAGGCTTCATACCACAGGTTTTTTGAAGAACTCGTACTTGGCGTAGTTTTTGCGGAAGATCAGCTTAGTGTCGCTCTCTACAGGCCAGGAGGACTGCACCTGCACCACAAGCTCATGGTCTTCCAGACAGCGCTCTGAAAAAAACGCAATGACAGTTTGAATGCAAAGGCTCCTACACACACACACAGTAACACACAGCACTTATTTATGTCCATCAGTCACCAACAGTCCTTAAACAAAATAGTTAATAAACGTGGACATAATTAAAGCTTTTAGTGTGAAGAAACAAATGGTTATTTTTTCAAATTAATCAATACATTTCTTAAATTGAATTCAAACTAATTAAATTAAATTCAAACTAATTATATAAATATTAAGAAACCAATGGTTAATTTTTTTAATGAATACATTTCTTGATTTAAATTAAATTCAAATAAATTAAATAAAAAAGTATATAAAATATTAAGAAATAATAAATTATTCAATACATTTTTAAAATTACATTACATTCAAACTAATTTGATAAAATATTAAGAAAGAAATGGTTCATTTTCAAAATGAATCAATACATTTCTTAAATTAAATTAACTTCAAACAAATTACATTCAATTCAAACTAATTTTATAAATTATTAAGAAAGAAATGTTTTTTTTTTTAATGAATCGATATATATTTCTGAAATAAATTGAAATTTAAACAAATCAAATTAAATTCAAACTAATTTTATAAAATGTTAAGAAACAAATGGTTATTTTTTTAATTAGTCAATATATTTCTTAAATTAAATAAAAAAATTATATAAAATGTTAAGGAAAAAAATATTCTTAAAATCATCAATACAATTAAATTCAAACTAATTAAATTACAAAGTATATAAAATATTAAGAAATTAATTTTATTTTTTAAAATTATTCAATACATTTCTTAAATTAAATTAAACAATTGAATTAATAATTTATCAAATTTGTTTGAATTTAAGAAAGAAATGGTTAATTTTTTTAATTAATCAATACATTTCTTAAATTGAATTCAAACAAATTACATTCAATTCAAACAAATTACATAAAATACTAAGAAATTAAATCTTTAAATTAATCAATACAATTCTTGATTTAAATTCAATTAAATTAAATAAAAAATTCTGGCCACTAAAATCTTTTGTGGATCTGATATTAGAATTATTAAATTAAACGAATTATTACTAGTTTATTATTAAACTAATGTTTACCAATTAAACTGTCATACATAAACTTTATTAATATCAGACACCATCACAAAATGCAATTTCTGAAACCAAAGGTTCATCCAACCTGTCAAAAGCATAACTAAAGCAATTATAAAAGCCTGTACAACACGTTGGTTGGGTTCATTTCAGTGCTATTTTCCACATAACAGCCCATGGCCAGATTTCTCTCAGCAAAGAATCTGTCAGTTTAAAAGCACAATTAGACATGTCAGCTTTTTATAGACTTTAGAAACAAACTGGCATTTGAGATGATATTTAGTGGATTTTGTCCAAACAATGAGCCATGAATGTGCAATGACTGCATGTTGATTTATCAAAAGCTAAACACTAGAAGGTCATTTGTTTTGCAGTGAAAAATCAACTGCATGCAAACAACAAAGTGCATGCAAAGCGGCAACCCACTGTGTTTTACAATTCAAAAATTTTTAGGTGAATTATGCCATTTTACATTGCATTATGAAAGTATTTGTGTTATGTTAAATTATGGAAGATGAAACTCAGAGAGAAGAGTAGTGGAAGTGTATCAGTAATTGCTTTTAGTACCATCCTCATGTCTTACCCAGGCCCAGAGCAGAATGATGTTCTATGAGGGCCCAGCTCTCCTCGTCCGTACAGTGGGCGCTCTGCCCTAGCATATGACAAACATCATGTGCTGTCGCCCCAGACGACACCAAGACCGAGCGACTGTGTGAGGCGTCCCCAAAAACCCGAACCACCTACGAATACACATACACAAGAACCTGATCATTAATCTGTCAGGAACTAAGATGCATCTGACATTCCATGTTTCAATTTGTTTAAGGTCATGAACTTTTTTGAGTGCCAAAGTATGTGATTGTATTGTGTATTTTTAATGACACGTCTATGAACTCAATTCCCAGTGATGTGTTTTTGTGTATGCATGCTTGTTTTTCCCCAGAGGATGGCGTGTCATAGCGCCTGTCACCTATTATAATTACTGCCAAAATTACTGCAACTGCCTGTCATTTGTGTCGCCGATTAAACCATCCAGCCACGCTTACATGTGTGCTGCTGTCAGAGCCGAGAGATCCGGTCAGCACCGGGGAGTGTGTCGGACTGCAGAGCTCCGGAAACGGATTGGGAATCAAAGGTGCAGATGAGGCTCGAAATTCCCCATTTGATGGAACACTAGAATCACAAGACCAGGGAGAATAATAATTAGAAAGCATCACGAACATGTCAACACATTTTATTTCTGTAATCCGACATACATACCACTGAAACAGGATTTTCAACAAGAGTAAATGTAAAGCAGTACATTTGCTAAAATTGCATTAACATTTTTTTCATTAAAAGACCAGCAATGTGTACAAATAAAGTAAATAGGCTCAATCTTGCTTTCAGGATGACTTTCAATTTAACTTGGAACGCTTATAAACTATTACAAAAGTTTAAAATAAACAAATTATTTATATTAAATGAAATTATTTGTGTAAAAAATAAATTCAATCAACAGAATTACATCTTTAAAATCAACGTGGAACTGTTTGAAACTGTTTAGACACTATTACTAGAAATAAAATAAATAAATAAAATAAATAAATAAAATAAAATAAAATATTCACAATAAGACCAGGAATGTTTACTAATAAAGTAAATTGTGCCAATCTTGATTCCATGTTGACTTTAAATTCAACTTGAAACTGTTAATAAACTATTGCTATAGTTTAAAATAAAATATATTTAATTAATATTACATAAAAAAATATTAAATATAATAATATAGTAATTTATATTAAATGAAATATAATTATTTATGTAAAATAAAAATCAACAGAATTACACTCTTAAACTCCCCTTTGAACTGTTCGAAGCTGTTTAGACACTATTTCTACAGTAATACATAAATGAAATAAAATAAAATGAAATAAAATAAACCAGCAATGTGTACTCATACTCAAGTAAATAAGGTCAATAAAGTCATTATTGATTTCAGGTTGACTTTAAATTTAACTTGGAGCTGCTTATAAATTATTGAAATAGTTTAAAATAAAATAGTTTAAAATAGTTTAAAATTAAATAAAATAAAATAAAATAAAACCACAATAAGACCAGGAATGCGTACTAATAAATTAGATTGGCACAATCTTAACTTTAAATTCAACTTGGAATGGTTTACAAACTATTGCTATAGTTTACTTAGAGTATTTAGTTTAAATAGTTTAAATTTGTTTTAATTAATGTTGAATAAAATAAATTATATGAAATAAAGTAATTTATATTTAATAAAATAAAATTATTTATGTAAAATATAAATAAAAGATTAAAAATAATTAAAAAAAAAAAAAGAATTATATCATTGTTGTTTTTAATTTTTTATTATTGTAGGTCAGTTTGTATTTTAAGCAAATTTTCAACCACAGCCAAATAATATAATAAACTCCAAGTGCCACGAGTACCTGTGGGTGTTTCTCATGGTCAGAGGGATCGATCGGGGCGTCGACGTCTGAAGGTTTTGGGATGATGGAGAACATTTCACAGACACCGAATCTCTTCTGGACATCGTCTCAACTGTTGACCTCCTAAACACTTCCACCTGTGGCCTACAGCCTTCCACCTCCATCACTGCAGAGAGAGACACGACAAACAGAAGTGAAAAATGATTACACCACTTCCAGGTGTGATTCATACACTGAACTATTGCTACTCTACAACAACCACGTGTCGCAAGACTCGCAACAACATTCAAAATTTGTTTTCCTAAGTACAGACGAAGTTTCCCTTCCCAAAATAGATCTTTATTCAACCAGACAGAACCTGATTTTCAGCCAAGAACAATAAGAGACCAATGACGTGTGCCAAATCTGTGTAAGAGAGTGTTTAAGTCACACCTTTCACAATCGTTTGTTATTAATCTTTTATTCACTGTTGCTAATGGAGACAAAATTGTTGACTGTGTCTGATCACACAAGAACTTGTGAACCAGGAAGCTGGCACTGAAACTCAACCATTCACCTCTTAAACCAGCAAACACACACTCCATAATAAACAAATGCTTGTCAACACTTCTCCGCAAGTCTGTTTGTTAAAGCACAAAGTGCTCTGACGTAGAAAATCAACATGTTCTAATATTCATGCAACTACACAAAGAAATCACACACAACTGCTTTCTTTTCTGTCTCTAACACACTCAAACACTGTCTTGCACCTGTCAAATTAAAAGGGTGATGTCACTCTCGGGCAAATAAAGCTCCATTGTCCATGAACAAGGCTGCGGGCTCTACTTACATCATCTAACAAAGAAGGTAAACCACACAGACCCCATTTTCATGCTCAAAGAGAAAAGAGCATTTGTGGATTTCTCTTAAACGTGCATCAGAAATCAGGTGACTACTACTTCAGAGAGGTTGCATGTTGAACAAAGTCAAAGTGGCGCACAAACAAACACGTTGGAGAAATGAAAGTGCAAGCCGTTTTGCATGATGCGCTGCCACACAGAACTCTTTTATTCTGCTTTGAACTGTTGTTTTGTCACCTAAAACGAGGCTATAGTAGGACTATAATATAGTGTAATATATAGCATTGCTCAACAAATGATGAGAACAACTGCCTTCCATCAATAAAAAGTAAACAAAATTAAATATTACTTGGTAACATTTTATTTTACGTTGTCATTGTTGCATATGTTACATGTACTTACCATAGTAATAACAGTACATTATACATAATTACATGCAACTAACCCTCAACCAAACCCTAATCCTACCCTAACCCTATAGTAAGTACATGGTGTTAATTATTAATTACTCAGTACTTAAATATATAATTACACTGTTGACAATGAAACCGTAAAATAAAGTGTAACCCAATACTCTTACTACTCAATAAAGCAGTTATTCAGAGTAACATCCCAGAAACAAACAATACTCAATATTCTAGAGCAGTTTTCCCCAACTTTCTCTCTTTCTCTTTAACTTACAGTAATGGCCAAAAGGAAAATTGACATCTTCAAACATTACTCAAATTATTAAAAATGTATTAAAGATTTTGTAAGCTCTGAGTTTTTTTATTTGTGATAATGAAAATTGTGCCAACATGATTTTTGGCAAGGGTGTCATACAAAGAAATTATGAACACTCTAAAAAATCCTGGGTTGTTTTAACCCAAATTTGGGTCAAATATGGACAAACCCAACCTTTGGGTTTAAAAAATTTAATTTAAAAATTTAACCCAACGGCTGGGTTTGTCTATATTTGAAAAAGCATACATTGACTACAACATAATCAGTTATTAATATCTCATAGGTTCTTGCTGGGTTGTTTCAACCCAAATTTGGGTCAAATATGGACAGACCCAACCTTTGGGTTTAAAAAATTTAATTTAAAAATGTAACCCAACGGCTGGGATTTTCCATATTTCACCCAAATTTGTGTTAAAACAACCCAGCAAGAACCTATGAAATATTAATAACTGATTATGTTGTAGTCAATGTATGCTTTTTCCTGTGAGCGTTTTGTTTTTCTATGCTTTTTATTTTTTGGATACTAAAATAAAACCTTTAGCTGTAGTTTAATTTTGTCAGATAAATACCTTAACCAAGTGTAGTGTTTTGTTAATCCCTCATATTTAAAATATTTCCCTCATATTTTGATGGTTTCATCAAACTTAAAAACAAATCCCCAAACCAATCCTCTCTGGCCACTAATATTGGATATTATTCAACATTATCATTAATATTAGGCTATTAAACTCACTAATATTAATTTTTAGAAAAGACCTATTAGCACTATATTATGTAATAAACTCATGTGAACAAATTGCACACACTGTATCTTTTTTTTTTCTTTCTTTAAAATAATCATTAAAAATAATGACATTGATAACTGAGTAATTTTAACTTGTTCTATGTTTTCTTTATTCTTTTCACTGTTCTATATGTACAGTTAATGGTCAAAAACAGTAGTTTGTGTCAACATTTATGACATTCGTACTAACTAAAAAATGCCATGATATTACCATGCACCCTGGAGTACCATGTATTACGTAAATTGGACCAGATTTTGGCATTGAAATGACCATGACCATGTCATTCAGTGATATCATGGTAGGCTTGTATTAAAGAAGCCTACCGTTTTTTCGGTTATAATACGGGAAGCGTATTATAGCAGTTGTGTAATCAGAACTCATGAAGCAAATCATATTTCTTCTCACAAAACTTTTAATATTTATGAACAGCTCAGTGTCGCAATTTAGATAATGAATCGGAGATTTGTACGGTTAACAGTTTTAATATGTTGACATGCACAGCCATTGAGTTGAAGTCATACAGTGTAATACAAAACAGAGTAAAAGACTCACCTACATGTACACTGTCCAAATGTTGTTGAACTCTGGTATCGGTAAAGTGCGACACAAGCAGAAGCTGTAGTGTTTGTAGAGCGTGTCATCCAGTCCAGCCGGCATGAGTAACATCCTCTTTACTCCAGTCGAGTTTCGTTTGAAAACACCTCACCTCGCTCGTGGGCGGAGCTCGTGAATGCACAGCTGCAGGAAGGGCAGGTAAAGTTCATGCCTACTTAACAGACAGGTGAGTGATGAGGTCATGCTGGTCTTTCTGCTACTCATGTGTAACTTGATTCTGCCATGTCCTTTTAGATTTTTTTTAAAGGGCACCTATTATGCAAAATTCACTTTTACATGGTGTTTGAACATAAATGTGTGTTGGCTGTGTGTGTACACAACCACCCTATAATGGTAAAAATCCACCCACTCCTTTTTTTTAATCCCCATAAATCATAAGCAGCGTCTCAGCACAAGCTTGCAGATTCCTGGCAAAGTGACGTCACATTTCACAGGCCCCGCCCACGAGTGTTGATGGACACTGTCGTATTAGCATAGACCCCGCCCTCAGAGAGCTGTACAAAGTCCGCCATTAACAGTAGCATTCAAGTAAAAAATGTGTTCTATTAAAGCTACTAAAATTCATTCAGTCAAGAGCAGTGAGTGATTTTCTGTTTATCTTTTGTTGTTTGATTCATATTAACAGCAGATATAGCAGCAGGTACTGTATATTACACTGCTTTCACTTTAGTACACATATCTAATATACACACGGGATTTCTGTACTGGCTGCATACGTGCACAGACATAACCAACTGTTTTCATGTGAACTTTGTGTGTTTCTGACATAACCTTGTGTGCATTTGACAGTTTATTCGCAATAACACATGAAAGAACTAGTCTAGTTTAATAGCCTACTCAAGGACGCACCGACATCCAGCTCTCTGTGCGCATGCGTCGGGTGTGTGTGCTCAAGTTGAGAGCATACACTGTAAGGTTGAGAGTGATATGGCTTTAAAATATGGAGGACCAGGAGTGCCACTTAAAAATAAAATGAAGAATCAATTTATCAATTTAATAATTCAAACATAAAAATCTATATAAATAAATCAATTTTAAATGGACAAATTAATAGACATATTTAAAGTTGTTTATTTAATTCGTGTTTTTAAATGTAGTTTAAAAAAACAATAAAACAATAAATTAAATAAAAACATTTTAAAAGTATAAATAAATAGACATTTAAAACTGTTTATTTAATTAATGTTTTAAAACGTACATTAATAAAACAATAAAAAGTACATTAATAAATCATTTTAAATGCACATTTTTTAAAAAGCATTTGGCAAATGCTTTTCTCTCTCTATTTGCCGATTGCTTTTCTTTATGCATTTGTCAATCGAGTTAATGCCATTTCGGATGTACCAGCAGAAGAGACAGCAAGATGTATTGGTGTGTCGCTAAGGACAGTCCGACGAAAACTTGCACATGATGGTTTAAGATAGGTAAAAGAAAAGGTTTTATTAAGGATAGGCAGGTCGATTCTTGTTTCTGGAAAAGCAAATTCTGGTAGGAACCAACTTAACTGTAGTTAATATCCAGCCTAATGTTTTGACATAATACTACGAAATCAGCCATGCGATTGAGCGCTGTAACGCGTGCAGGCCGCTCAATGCATGGCAGTCTACGCGTTTAACTACAGCGATCAATCGCATTACTGACTTCGTAGTATTATATAATATATAGTATGTCGAAACATTAGGCCGGATATTAACTACAGTTAAATTGGTTACGTGAAGGGGAAAAACTCCCTAATGTGAGAGCTTTAAAGGGCAGTGAAGTCGGAATTTGTTAATATTGTAATATAATTATGTAAATCGTTTCTGTAATACCTTACTATAATTAAAACATGCTTTGTTTTTAGGAAATGTGATAAAGATTTGATCTCTCACTGTCCAATGATAGTGCGTGTCAGTGAAAGTGAGAGAGGGTTTGGCTCTTCAAACTGAGGCGAAAGTTGATTGGTTGCTCCCACGTGTGTACTGTCCAATGGCATTTTTTAACTCGATTGACAAATGGATAAAGAAAAGCAATTGCCAAATAGAGAGAGAAAAGCGTTTGCCAAATGCTTTTTAAAAAAGCGATTTTAAATTATTTATTAATGTACTTTTTATTGTTTTATTAATGTACGTTTTAAAACATTAATTAAATAAAGTTTTAAATATGTCTATTAATTTGTCCATTTAAAAGTGATTTATTTATATAGATTTTTATGTTTGAATTATTAAATTGATAAATTGATTCTTCATTTTATTTTTAAGTGGCACTCCTGGTTCTCCATATTAAAACGCATGCAGATGATAATATTTCATGATGATGAAGAACTGCAATGTCACGTGAGCGTGTCCGCGATAGAGATGATAATCGAAGCCAAACAGATGTATCATGTTTCAGTTTTCATTCGCGTGTTCACAACAAAGTCAAAATGGCGCACAAAACAAACACGTTGGAGAAATGAAAGTGCAAGCCGTTATGCACCTGTTGCTCCGTCCTTTGCATGATGCGCTGCCACACAAAACTCTTTTATTCTGCTTTGAACTGTTGTTTTGTCACCTAAAACGAGGCTATAGTAGGACTATAATATAGTGTAATATATAGCATTGCTCAACAAATGATGAGAACAACTGCCTTCCATCAATAAATGTAAACAAAATTAAATATTACTTGGTAACATTTTATTTTACGTTGTCATTGTTACATGTTACATGTACTTACCATAGTAATAACAGTAAATTATACATAATTACATGCAACTAACCCTCAACCAAACCCTAATCCTACCCTAACCCTATAGTAAGTACATGTAGTTAATTATTAATTATTCAATACTTAAATATATAATTACACTGTTGACAATGAAACCGTAAAATAAAGTGTAACCCAATACTCTTACTACTCAATAAAGCAGTTATTCAGAGTAACATCCCAGAAACAAACAATACTCAATATTCTAGAGCAGTTTTCCCCAACTTTCTCTCTTTCTCTTTAACTTACAGTAACGGCCAAAAGGAAAATTGACATCTTCAAACATTACTCAAATTATTAAAAATGTATTAAAGATTTTGTAAGCTCTGAGTCAGTTTTATTTGTGAAAATGAAAATTGTGCAGACATAATTTTTGGCAAGGGTGTCATACAAAGAAATTATGAACACTCTAAAAAATTCTGGGTTGTTTTAACCCAAATTTGGGTCAAATATGGACAAACCCAACCGTTGGGTTTAAAAAATTTAATTTAAAAATTTAACCCAATGGCTGGGTTTGTCCATATTTGAAAAAGCATACATTGACTACAACATAATCAGTTATTAATATTTAATAGGTAGCTGATCGATGATAGATGATAATCAAAGCCAAACAGATGTATCATGTTTCAGTTTTCATTGGGTGTTCACTGTGAAGGCTCCGCCCTCTGCGAGCAGCTTATTTGCATTTAAAGAAGACACACACAAAACAGCTCATTTTTCTCAAACCCAAAAATTGGCATTTTCAAAATGGTATATTAAATGATCTTTTAGGAATTTTGATCTGAAACTTCACAGACACACTCTGGGGACACCTGAGACTTATATTACATCTTGTAAAAAAGGGGGATAATAGGTGCCCTTTAAAGATAGTTCACAAAAAATGATCATTATAGCCCTATTTGGACGGTAATTGTTTCTCGTGGGGTCATAAGGTATTTTCATCGTTTACAGGGGCTGTCTGTGATTTTATTGCCGTCCGAATCCAGAATGTCGGTGTTTTTCTCCCACCACCCGCGTAAAAATCCCCACCCGCGTAAAACCTACTGTTTTTTGACAAACACCAAGGTTGTGTGGTAATTTAATCCAGAATGTCGGTGTTTTTCTCCCACCACCCGCGTAAAAATCCCCACCCGCGTAAAACCTACTGTTTTTTGACAAACACCAAGGTTGTGTGGTAATTTAATTGCCGTCCGAATCCACATCTCTGAGTTTTCAAGAATATATAAGTTTATATCCTTTTTGACCACTGCAGAGCACCGTACAGTTTTAAAGCTCTAGACTTTTATTACTGAAATGCTGGCAAGTATTTACAAGAGCAATATATTTCATCACCGCTCCAAAAATAAAAATAAAAGCACGTAAACATTTGAAATGGGCCGTTATTACAGCAGCAATTATATATGTTAAAATAACCAAGCAGCATTATGTTTACCTCATGTAAATAAGAGGCTGTATTAACTTATTTCCGCTCATTTCCATGTGGACTAAAATGACATCCTTTATTTTGACATTAAATACAAGACAGAAAACCATTTTAACTATAATGTACATCTATATATCTTCCTATTTTTAAACCGATTTAAATAATTAAATAATAATTAGGATATTATTTTCCTATTATTAAATTAAATATGCATTTATTCTTATTATACCAAGCATATGACATTTTATTTACAGCATATAGTCATGTTATTGACCACGTGAGCTGCGCGTTCCCAGGTGCGCAGGATCACAAAACTCGCTCCTCCACCGTGAATAAATCACCATCCGAATGCACGAGTTTTATCACTGAGGTGGCATGCACATTTATTTTTACGGACTTCCACGTGAGAAACAGTTACCGTCCGAATAGGGCTTAGGTCATCACTTACTCAATCCAAACCTGTACAGGGCATAAAACCTGCCAATGTCCGATGACTTAAAGGGACAGCTCACCCAAAAATTAAAATTGTGTCATTTGCTCCCTTATGTTGTTCCAACCCTGTATGAGTTTCTTTCTTCTGTTGAACACAAAAGAATATATTTTGAACTGAGAATGTTGGTAACCAGACAGTATTTCTTTCCTACTATGGAAGTCAATGGCTGCCATCAACTATCTGTGGTTACCAACAATCTTTAAAATATCTTCTTTTGTGTTCAACAGAAGAAAGAAACTCATACAGGTTTGGTGAGTAAATGATGACAAAATCTTATTTTTTGGGTGAACTATCCCTTTAAGAAACTGAAACTGTTTTTGCAAAAACATTCACAATTCTCTATTTCAATTTCAAGGCCACAGCTAAAACGACTAGCCTAACTAATATAAATTTGAAAGATTATAAAAGACAAGTAAACAATCAGTAATAAAATAAGAGTGAATAATCAAATTATAAGCAAAAGCACAAATAAATACAATATAACAAAGGTACAAATGAAATAAGCAGTGCTTTTTATGTAGGTCTAACAGTAGTTTTTTCGCCTACAGAAATAAAGTAAGCAAATGTAAAATAACACTGCATAGTCTTCACTGTATAAATTAAAAATCCTTATTAATTAATCCTTATTAATGTTGCAAAAGTTATTCAGTCAAAAGCAGTGAGTGATTTTTTTCTTTGTCCTTTGTTGTTTGATTAACATTAAATAACACAGACAGCAGCAGGAATATTAGGCTGCTGTCGCTTTAAGAGCGAATGCACGGATCTAATATACTTATACTTTACATATGCGTTTACTTTCTCAACTGTTTCCGTTCATTTAGACACAACTGACTGTGTTTACTAGGATACTTTAACATAATTTTGTGTGAATTTGTCCGCTCAAGTGCAAGACGTGAAAGAGAGCTTAGTTTAGTATTAGTTTTGCGTCTTCTTGCGCTTGAATATTTAAATTGTGAAGGCTTAAACTTTCGTGGCGAAGCAGCGCTGGCCTGTCAACTGTTCTGAGCATCATTCACATTTGTTCAGGTTCATGCATTGTGAGTATTCATAAAAATGTTACCGGCCAACTGGAGTGTGACACCGTTTCATATACTCGCCAACTAATTTTTACTCGCATTTGGTGAGTGTTAATTTTAGGCTCTGTCTGTATCTGTGAACAAAATGAGACAAGCTGAAAAATGTCCATACAATGCAAGCCAGTGGGGTCTAATGTTGTTTTGAACTTCATTGACCTTTATTGTATGGACAAAACAAAACATTCTTTAAAATTTCTTCTGCGTTCCATGAAAGAAATGAAGTCATACATGTTTGGAACAACATGAAGGTGTTTAAATTATTAGACAATTATCATTTTTGAGTGAACTATCCTTTGAAGGTTGTCCTTTAAGCAAATTAATAGTAATTATATTTCAGGATGTGTCATCTACTTAAGTTAGAAGAAAACATCTCTAACATAGGGATATAAAAATGTGTTAAGGTACACACCTTGACCCACATTAAGTGCCATGTCATAGGGAAGTTGAATCATTGAGCAACATTTCAAATACAAAAATGAATATATGTGAGGAAAAAAATACTAATGTACAATTCAATTCCAAACCAGCAAGGAAAATGTTTTAAACTCAGATTATGTAATTGTAGTGAACATTAATATTTATAGATAAAATATTTCTATCCAGGGGTCCATTCTTCGTACGTGGCTAACTCAGTTATCTGGATTTGATTGTTGACGATTTGGCATGATCTTGGATTGTTTGGTTCTTCGAAGCTCATCCTGGACTTGCTGTCATAGCAACAGGTCCGTAAAATCAAACCTGCTCGCGAGCAAGCTTATTTCATGTAAACAGGATTAGATTGGATCTTTTTAAGCGGTGTTGATACTTAAAATGTGTCCCAACCACTGCTATTTTATTACAAGAGTTCCTTACTGAACCAGGGGCAATAATAATGTTAAATAATAATAATAATAATAATAATAATATAAAAATGTATTTGAAAATAATATTATAATGTTGCTACTATAGACAGCCACTTGATTGAGAGATTTATTTGTGATGGAATAATTACTTTATAATTTTATTGGAGTCTTGCACACATGCTGTAAAGTTACTCTGAGCCATGCATTATTTTGAGTGATGATGGATATTATGGGATGGCTTGATGCAGCGCAGGAGATAAAGTTATCAGTTATCACGATTAGAAGATCTGGGATCTGTCAAATCGATCTGGAGAAGGTCTGTATGGAGGAGTGGGCCAGAATCCCTGCTGCAGTGTGTGCAAACCTGGTCAAGAACTACAGGAAACGTATGATCTCTGTAATTGCAAACAAAGGTTTCTGTACCAAATATTAAGTTCTGCTTTTCTGATGTATCAAATACTTATGTCATGCAATAAAATGCTAATTAATTACTTAAAAATCATACAATGTGATTTTCTGGATTTTTGTTTTAGATTCCGTCACTCACAGTTGAAGAGTACCTATGATAAAAATTACAGACCTCTACATGCTTTGTAAGTGGGCAAACCTGCAAAATCGGCAGTGTATCAAATACTTGTTCTCCCCACTGTATCATAGGGCAATGCATCTATCCGTTATACATTTCTACCTTAGAAAAACGTACCATGGTGACCATATTTTCCAGCAAAATACCAGTTACTACAGCTATTACTATTAATTTAATACGGGATCTCCTTTAAACAATTTAAGAAGTTCTTAAAATCAGCCTATCCATTTAGATGATTAATACCAAGCACAATTTTAATATTTACAGTAACACAGTTCTTTAATTGTTTTGGTGAAAACCAACTATTTTTAACATTAATAATGGTCATAAAAAATCCTTGAGCAGCAAATCAGCATATTAGAATGATTTCTGGAATAATGATGCTGAAAATTCCGCTTTGCATCACAAGAACAATTTTTTAAATATATTCAAATAGAAAACAGTTACGTTGAATTGTAATATTTCACAATACTGTTTTTCTGATCAAATAAACATTCATGGTAGGCGTAAGAAACTTCCAAAAACATAAATCTTAGACTCCAAACTTTGTAACATTATAATTTGTAACAGTCTTTACTGTCATTTTTGATAAAAACAAACTTAATTTCTTTAAAATAAAGTAAAAATCTTACTGATCCCAAACTTTTGAATGGTAGTGTACCTTGCCATATACATTTGAATTTCACTAAATACACTTTAATGTTGGAGGAATAATTAAACGTTTAGCTAACCTTTAGCTTTGTTTGTAGTTAGCTTATATAAGATTAAATAAATTAATGGACACCATTATTGAAGACCCCTGATTTAGAAGAAACCTCTGACCTACAATACACAATTCAAGCAACCATTTAATTTGATCAACTCTAGATTAATCTTTGTGGAAATACTTTACAAACACTGGATTACTCTCTTCTTTAAACCCCGCAAGATTCTCCAGGATGCACGTAATGAACATGACGAAACATGTAATATATGATGTTTTTAATTCAAATCAAATCCAACAATTTGGTGGTAGGGGGAATGTTCAGCAGTCTGTGATTGTGCTCAGGGTTTGTGTGGCGCCTGGAAACAGGTAGTGTACAGTAGGAAACCAGAGATCTGCCCACAACTCCACTACCCACATTCAGACACATTCACAAATTAAAACATGGACCTGAAGAGCCGAAAATAAAACAGCCTGATTTTCAAATGACTCCAAAAGAACGATCAAGGACGGTGGTGGGGGAATCTGAGCGAATCGATCCTCACCTGATACAGGTTACAATGCATTTTTTCCTAAAGATACAGGGCAGGTTTTTAATCTCAACGTAAAGCTCTATGTCTAAAGTGTACGTGTTGTATATCAGCAGGCCTGTAATACTGGCGGAGGAGAGGTCATTTGGTCATCGCAGTGAACGGTTCATTACCGACAACCTTGGTTCTTTCTTCGCCATGTGAAAACCACGCATGGTGCAGTATGGAGCAAAAACAAAGAGTCGTATTACAGTTTGTGAGGTGGAACGAGAAGAGGAGATGTGTGTGTGTATAAAAGGCACGCCAGGGGTCATTCCCAAAACAAGCAAACAGACAGAAAAGCCTTCATACACACATGAAACGATACATTCTTGCTAACGTGCATACTAAAGATAAACGCTTCACTATGCACACACACACACAAACACAGTCTGAATCAGCAATGCCCAAACCTAAACGAATGAGGGGGAGGACATGGGATACCGAGTTCAGTCAAAGTCTGGGTCAGTACTGTAGCTGTGTGTGACTCGCTCTCTCAAACACACACACAAAACACACACACCTACCCATTCACACAACAACAAACACACGCACAGATTTGGAGGCTGTAGACTAGCTCATTTCTGATTTTTCAACTGATTGGAGAGCCAGTCCAGCCCCTCGTAGAGCCCGTCTCCGCTGGTAGCGCAGGTGGCCTGGATGTACCAGTTACGATGACGGAGGGCGTGAAGGCCCAGTTTATCTGTAATCTCAGCTGCGTTCATGGCGTTGGGAAGGTCCTGTGATGGACAGGAGACAAATCCAATCAGAAATTCAAACCCACCACACCACATGTAAAATTCAACATGAAAGGGCACTCACAACCTATTTTACCTATGTAATGTGACATTTTCAAATGAATTTTATCCTGCAAGAAGCTCTAAGATTGTGAAAAACAGACCGCCAAGTATTAATGTTCGTGATCACTCTTAAACTCTTTTTTTCACTCTTAAACAAGTCTTTAGGAAGCCATTTAGGAAACCATTTAGTTTAGGCAAAATTTGCATCAGGGTATAATTTGGACAAACGTTGCCAAATTGCCATGCTGGGTATTTAGGGTTGCAAAATTTTTTTTTTTTTTTTTTTTTATATTTTTTAATATTTTTATACAAATGTATTTGAAAATAATACAGTAGTGGCCAAAGGTGAAGTCCAGAGGTGAAGGAAAATTGACGACATCTTCCTTTATTTAAATATTATTAAAAAATGTGTTAAAGATTTTGTTAGCATATTGCATAGTTGTGCTTGGAGTCAATTGTTTTATTTGTTATAATAAAGCAATGAAAAATATAATTTTTGGATAGACTGTCAAACAAAGAAATTATGAACTCATGCAAAAACAAGAGAGAACCAATGAAATATTAATAACTGATTATGTTGTATATGTTGTCCTGTGAGAGTTGCCAAATAATTTTGTCAAATAAATACCTTAACCAAGTTTAGTGCTTTGTTCTTGCCACATATTTGAAATATTGGTAACCCTTTACAATAATGTTTCATTTGTTAACTTTAGGTAACTACAGTAGTTAACATGAACCTTATTGTACAGTGTTACCAAAGAAAATATTTTCCTCATATTTTGATCGTTTAATCTAAATTGGAGGGTCATTAAAAAAATAAAACATCACTTTTGGCCACTGCTGTATATTCCAACCAGTAAGGATACAGTCATGGAAAATTTAAATACTGTAAAAAAATATTCACATCAAAGAATATTTTAATATCTCTTCATTTAAATGAGACAATAAATGATAAAAATTGAATAATTTTTGTATCATTCACTGAATAGGCTCTATTGAGTGAAAAGAGATTGACCCCTATTGCACAGCCGAAAAATGGTCTCAAATTTATGCATGTTCAAAATTTCAGAGCATGTCAGCTTTTCCCCATCACAAGATATACAGAAATAAAAATATTAGATGTCAGAACAAACAGATAAACTTGTTCCAAAAGTTTTAAGAATTGTGTCAGCTGGCTGGTGCCATTTTGTGCGACTTTTGCAAGATATGTGCCAAAACTTCAGAGTATCAGCTACTGTTATGTGTATTTTTACCCATATTTGCATAATTTGCTAATATATTTAATTGCGTTATACAAATATATGCTGGGTTTCTGAGGGTTAACCTGTTTTTAATGTGGTCTGGCTTGTATTTTCTGCATGTCTTTTTAAAGATGAGAATATCATGCAACTTGTCCATGTTGGCATCTGTCCAAATTGACAAGCTTCTGAATTTGTCCAGTTGAATTTGTGCCAAAACCATGTAGCGTTTAATTGCACACAGTGCTTTTGATGGCAACAACAAAAGGGTAGCATTTCCTTCTCTCTTTTAAAGCAGACAAGTCAATTTCTCTCACCACCATGACTATGCATGACAATATGGTTAGTTGCTTTTATTATTTGCATGTAATATTGTTTCAAAGAGCCCTGGAGAGATGAGCAATACTGCAAGTAAGTGATGCTCACCTGTTTGTTTGCAAAAACGAGAAGGACGGCGTCACGCAACTCGTCTTCTGCTAACATTCTTGTCAACTCCTCCCTGGCTTCATTAACTCGTTCCCTGTCATTACTATCAACTACAAAGATCAGACCTGCCAACAGGAATATCAGGAAAATCATTACAATAATAATAGTAAATTCTCAGGCAAATTTGCATCCATTTTTACAGCAAAACACACTCATTTTGGTTGTTCATACCTTGAGTGTTCTGGAAGTAGTGCCTCCAAAGTGGCCTGATTTTGTCTTGGCCACCAACATCCCAAACCGTGAAACTGATATTCTTATACTCTACCGTTTCTACATTAAAACCTGCAGGTGAAAAGAGGAGAAAATAACTGTAAAGCTTGAGCCTTACAGATACAAATTCAACACGCATACAGAAAAACAGCAGATAATGTGAATGTAGCAACGTTGAGATGAGAACAAAAGAGTTTTGTGCAACATGATGCACAAGTCAAGGTCAAACTGTGAGAAAAATGTGAGAAATCAGGACAGCAAACACTGCCAAAAACAAATAACAGATGTAAAAACAGATGACGTCTTCAACCGTACCGATAGTGGGAATGGTGGTAACTATTTCTCCCAGCTTGAGTTTGTACAGGATGGTGGTTTTACCGGCGGCATCAAGACCGACCATGAGGATTCTCATCTCCTTCTTCCCGAATAAACCCTTAAACAGGTTTGCAAAGACATTCCCCATGCTTTACACTGCAAAATTAAGAGTTAAACATTTTTCAATTAAAAAGAAGAGGTTATACAGCACATAAGATACATAAAGTACATGCACTTCAGTGCTTTGACTTTAATTAAAAAGCCCCATTTCAAAACAACACCCTGTAATATTCATGCAATGTCTTAAAGATATACAAAACAGTCATACATTTTCATAAAAGTTCACAGGAAGAAAATATTGTCTGATGATATGACATAAGATATAGCTTTTTATTTTTTAATGAATCAAAGTATACAAGGACAAACATCTGTCTTGGAAACTGGGATAGACAGTCTTCAAAGCAATTTTCAAAAACACATAAAAATAAGTCTAATATCATTAAAATGACTGTTTATTATAAAATATAAGGCACATTTTGTGAAATGTCTAATGAAAATGGACAAACACCATCAGATGTGTATGGGACAGAGACTGTGGCAGACTGTCAAGGCGTCCATATTTAAACTAAAGGTTTATTAAGTTACTTTAAGACATAAAACTAAGATTAACTTAATATTTAAATTGCATAAAAATATAACAAATTGCAATACATTCTAATTGCGAGCGATAACCCCTGTTATAATAGCAGTAACGTTATAGCTAGCTTTGTCTACACTATTAACCATGAACAATTTTTAAGATGATTTTACAAACAGTTTTAAGTTGTAATACATAATATTTAAGGCGTGTTTTTTCTCAAACAAACAAATGGACCAATCATCTTTAGCAGATTAGCCGACTAGCTACACACAAGATAAGAGCAGCCAGCTGGTGCTTCAAATGACGGATTTTATAATTTAAAAACGGATTAATCAATGACTAATGATCTTAACGTAATCGTCAATAAGTGAACATGTTTATCATGAAGGCACCAAAATAAAATCACCTCTAAACCGGGGCTTCTCGAGCTTTATGTCTCCACTGCTGTAGCGCACCGCTGTCACTGCAAAATGGCGTATGTTGCAACTCAACGCACCGGCTAGACAGGTCCCGCCCACCACATAAAACAGTCCAATCAGGTAAGGAGAACAATGCGGAATCCCGCCTTCTACAAGTGAGCTCCAATCAGAATGACCGACAGATCCGGTTGGATTTGGGAAACGAGGAAGTAAGAACTTCCGATCTATTGTAGTGACAGTACACGCCTTAGTTTACATTGTAATAGCGTTAGTCTTCATGCACAAAATAAATGTAGGTATTTTATATAAAAGTATTGAGTATTTTCTTAAACGGTGTGTCTGTGTATATTTTAATATTGTCTATAACATTACAGTTAAACAGTTTTGTCTTAATAATAACTATAAATACAACAAATTTACAATGTACCTGTACAGTTGAGCCAAAATAACTGTATAATTTAATTTGACACATTAGGATTGAATTCAATCCAATCCAACACAAGTTAATACACAAATGCATAAGTGACAAATGAAGCAAGCATACAAATGAAAAGAATGAGATTTTTGTTTGTCACTTTTGCTAGAGTGCCAGTGTCGAGCAGGCGTCTGAATGTTCATCATATTCTTGCAGCTCTAATTTTCCATCTCTGACTCTCCAATCCCATCCGGGACTGCCGTCAGGAGCAGGAACACACTGCAGCCACATGCCCGACTCACACACTTCAGTGTCCGGAGACACCAGCCGCCCATCCAGGGTGGCCAAACTGAAGGTCCTCAAAGATATCTGTGACACAGACATAAACACAGACATAAGATTGATGCTCAATTTCATTAAATTAAAGACAGGGTAGGCGATTTGTTCCAGAAACATTTTTTGTTATGCTGGTTGGAAGTCTCTTCACACCCTGATAGCAATCACTAAGTTAAGTGGTCTGATGTATTTATATGTATATATATCATCTGTGGAAGGTGTAGGACCATAAAAAGTTCATCCAATCATTGATTTTGATCCGAGTGCATTGATACGATGTCCTACCAACCTGTCAACCTATGTTTTCCATACCTCCGCGCACCTGCTCGCGCAGACATCACACGTCATCAGCGCATTTCATGATATGCAGAGTTAGACAGACGTCAGTCACGAGCACAGCAACCGAAACAGCAGCCACCTTTAACAGTTCCTCCTGAACCAAAACAACCAGCTTATGCTGTGTTCACACCATAACTACTGTAATTTGGAAGAGATGAAAACCCGTGACGTTATACTCGGAGCGGTTTGTGACTAAAATGTATGCGTTTCAATGCCGACACTATCAAGGCCGAAATTAATCTCCAGCAGTCAGGTGGTACAACTAGAGCTCTTTTAGTTTTTTATGTTCATTAGTATCGTGCTTTGAGACATGAGGTAGTTTAACGCAGTCTCTATTTCGCTATACAGACGCTATTGCTAGTCTCTCCGAAAATTGCCTACCCTACCTTTAATAAAAATGTAATTAAATTGCTCATAAAAACATGATAAATATTACATACAGTGGGGAGAACAAGTATTTGATACACTGCCGATATTGCAGGTTTGCCCACTTACAAGGCATGTAGAGGTCTGTAATTTTTATCATAGGTACACTTCAACTGTGAGTGACGGAATCTAAAACAAAAATCCAGAAAATCACATTGTATGATTTTTAAATAATTCATTTGCATTTTATTGCATGACATAAGTATTTGATCACCTACCAACCAGTAAGAATTCCGGCTCTCACAGACCTGTTAGTTTTTCTTTAAGAAGCCCTCCTGTTCCCCACACATTACCTGTATTAACTGCACCTGTTTGAACTCGTCACCTGTATAAAAGACACCTGTCCACACACTCAATCAAACAGACTCCAACCTCTCCACAATGGCCAAGACCAGAGAGCTGTGTAAGGACATCAGGGATAAAATTGTAGACCTGCACAAGGCTGGGATGGGCTACAGGACAATAGGCAAGCAGCTTGGTGAGAAGGCAACAACTGTTGGCGCAATTATTAGAAAATGGAAGAAGTTCAAGATGACGGTCAATCTCCCTCGGTCTGGGGCACCATGCAAGATCTCACCTCGTGGGGCATCAATGATCATGAGGAAGGTGAGGGATCAGCCCAGAACTACACGGCAGGACCTGGTCAATGACCTGAAGAGAGCTGGGACCACAGTCTCAAAGAAAACCACTAGTAACACACTACGCCGTCATGGAGGGTCCCCCTGCTCAAGCCAGCGCATGTCCAGGCCCGTCTGAAGTTTGTCAATGACCATCTGGATGATCCAGAGGAGGAATGGGAGAAGGTCATGTGGTCTGATGAGAGACAAAAATAGAGCTTTTTGGTCTAAACTCCACTCGCCGTGTTTGGAGGAAGAAGAAGGATGAGTACAACCCCAAGACAACCATCCCAACCGTGAAGCATGGAGGTGGAAACATCATTCTTTGGGGATGTTTTTCTGCAAAGGGGACAGGACGACTGCACCGTATTGAGGGGAGGATGGATGGGGCCATGTATCGCGAGATCTTGGCCAACAACCTCCTTCCCTCAGTAAGAGCATTGAAGATGGGTCGTGGCTGGGTCTTCCAGCATGACAACGACCCGAAACACACAGCCAGGGCAACTAAGGAGTGGCTCCGTAAGAAGCATCTCAAGGTCCTGGAGTGGCCTAGCCAGTCTCCAGACCTGAACCCAATAGAAAATCTTTGGAGGGAGCTGAAAGTCCTTATTGCCCAGCGACAGCCCCGAAACCTGAAGGATCTGGAGAAGACTGTATGGAGGAGTGGGCCAAAATCCCTGCTGCAGTGTGTGCAAACCTGGTCAAGAACTACAGGAAACGTATGATCTCTGTAATTGCAAACAAAGGTTTCTGTACCAAATATTAAGGTATGCTTTTCTGATGTATCAAATACTTAGGTCATGCAATAAAATGCAAATTAATTACTTAAAAATCATACAATGTGATTTTCTGGATTTTTGTTTTAGATTCCGTCTCTCACAGTTGAAGAGTACCTATGATAAAAATTACAGACTTCTACATGCTTTGTAAGTGGGCAAACCTGCAAAATCGGCAGTGTATCAAATACTTGTTCTCCCCACTGTAAGACAACTTGTGATGGAATCTTAAATGAATACTGTACATTACACACAAATCACACCTGTTCACTGATTCCCACAGCAATGTGTCCGATTTTCACCTGTGGCCTCTCTCTGATCTTTAAACTCTCTCCACTTACATCTTCCACCCATATATCCACGCCAAGACCTGCACACGCACAAATCAATACACACCAACATGACATACATAAGAACCTTAAATTGCACTATACTGATGAATCTTACCTTCAAAGTAGCAAGAAGGCGTCTGATCAGTTGACACCGACCAATCCACATTGAAGCTTTGATCATCTGCAGGGCTGCAGGAGGAGAAGACCCCTGAGCTTAAATCATCTGAGTCCTTTAAAGCAAGAACATGGGGTTCATTTGATGTTCTGGCACAATAACCTTCATAAAACACATTATGTCTGCATTAGAGATCGGCCGATATTGATTTTTTATAACCGATATCGATTATTTGCATGTTTATGTGCCCGATAACCGATATATAGAACTGATATTTATTTATTGTTATTTCTGTTTTTCACAATTATAGCAACAGCACTGAACTGAACAAACTGTTTTATTTAACACTTTTTAAACACTGTAATATTTGCAATTTCACTTCTTGCATACAAAACAAAACACACTTCTACATCAATAAATAGAGTCTGAAAGAGTGCAATTGAAAAAAAATACAACAGCATATTAACAACAGGCAAAATAAATTTACAAAGTCTAATGTTTTCAAATGGAAAACATAAATAAATGACAGGTGAGTCTATCAACTTTCCATAAATATAAGCATTCGTTTTAAACTACAGTTTTAAAAGGTTTATGTGTTGTTTAATAGACTAAAAAGTGAAGAGAATGGAACGCGCTGGAATACGCAAACATTGTCAGAAAACTAAACAAAAGAGCGAATACATCATCGCTATTAGAATATATCGCTAGTCCATCTCATCTGGCACATTATCAGAATTATGTTTTTGTCGGTCTAGATTATGAAATATCATCTATGCGTTTACACAGAACGTCTCTCACGGAGATAGGCCTAATAATTCATTTCCACAGAGCTGTAATTATTTAGATGTTTATTATATAGATGTTATATAGCAGACCTTAATATAATTTAATGAGTTTTAAACGAGTGGGTCTTGTTAAAGGTTACATACGGTGACTATGCTGGAGCATCAACCCGGTGAGTGAACGGCTATGAATGCTATTTCACGAGATGAGCACAGAAAACAGAGAGAGAAATAAATTCAGCGCTTTTATTTCCAACATGCAGTCATTCATGGCTGTTTTATTTCATTCATGTAAAGTTACGTCTTTATTGGGACATGACGAATTACGTTAATCGGTGAGTTCGTCTCTATTTTTAGCGCCAAGTTTAAACTACATAACATACATAGCCTGTCTTATTTGTGCAAGTTATTTTACCTTCGAACACCGTTTTTGACTCATTTCCCCTCAGACCCAGTGCTTAATGGCGGGCTTGCACGCAATTTTGAAAACGTCCACTAGATGGCGCCATTTATCGGTAAATCCGATATTACAAAACCGATACCCGATTATGTGAAAATGCTTAAATATCGGGAAACCGATATATATCGGTCGATCTCTAGTCTACATGTTCACCTCCTCACTAAGATCTTGCTCAGAGACACAGCGGCTGGTGCAGGTGAGAGGTTGCAGTCCATGAGAATCAGGTAAACTTGGGCTTTTTTGTTCTGTGAACAAAAGAGAACTCATCAACATTGCATAGAGAATGCTTGACATTCACTTTGCATCAGAACATTTGAGCTACACTTGTTGTTTGATGCACTGTGTTTGAGACACAGATACACTCCAAAGGTGTATGTAAAACACAACAAGCAAAATCTTAGGAACCAGAGGACAATTTAAGCAACTAACCCCAAACATACCCTTTTCCTTATTCTTAAAATCATATTGGTATACTGAAAAAAACAATCAATTTTCACTCAGAAATCACTAGTGAATTTCACACACAATTACAAAGAAACGGCAAGTAACATACTGAATTAACTGGAAATTTTAAAGTGGAAAAATGAAACAGTATTTTCTTGTAAAACAAACTCCAATAATATTTGTTTTATTTAAAACTTCAAAAAAGATGTTGAACAGTAACAATAAAGGTTCCAAAAGGGAGTTTTCACAGCGAAACCTAAAATTATTATTTTATGGCAGCTTAAAAGAACCTTTCAGTGAACAGTTCTTAAAAGAACCATTTTTTTAGTGTGAAGAACATTTCAATAACCTAAAGAACCTTTTTCCACTATAAAGTACCTTTTGTGCAATGCAAAGAGAACATATCCTACTTGTATAAATAACATATACTCTTAAATATAAAGGTTCTTTATTGGCATCTATGGTTCCATGAAGAACCTTTAACATTCATGGAACCATAGATGCCAATAAAGAACCTTTATATTTAAGAGTATATGTTGATCAAGGATGTTGATTCATGAACTTATCTATCCGATATGGCAAAATAATGGTCCTTGAGTTACTCAGATGATTTAATGTTATTTGTGCAAGTAGGATATGTTCTCGGATCAAAATTTCTTTCCACCAATCAGTGAGCTCGGATCTTAAAGGGATAGTTCACCCAAAAATGAAAATTGGCCCATGATTTACTCACCCTCAAGTCATCCTAGGTGTATATGACATTCTTCTTTCAGACAAATACAATCGGAGTTATATTAAAAAATGTCCTGGCTAATCCAAGCTTTATGATGGCAGTGAATGGCTGTTTCTGTTTTGAAGTCCATAAAAGTGCATCCATCCATCCATCATAAAAGATATCCACACAGCTCCGGAGGTTAATAAAGGCCTTCTGAAGCGAAGCGATGGGTTTGTGTGAGAAAAATATCCATATTTAAAACTTTATAAACTAAAATAACTGGCTTCCGACAGACGGCCATACGCATCGATTTACGGCGAAAGAGTAACCCCTGACCTGACGCATGACGTATTGATGAATGCGGAAGCGCAGAGGAGAGAGCAAAACAAAACACCGGTATGATGAACACATTGTATGATTTTTAAATAATTAATTTGGATTTTATTGCATGACATAAGTATTTGATCACCTACCAACCAGTGAGAATTCTGGCTCTCACAGACCTGTTAGTTTTTCTTTAAGAAGCCCTCCTGTTCTCCACTCATTACCTGTATTAACTGCACCTGTTTGAACTCGTTACCTGTATAAAAGACACCTGTCCACACACTCAATCAAACAGACTCCAACCTCTCCACAATGGCCAAGACCAGAGAGCTGTGTAAGGACATCAGGGATAAAATTGTAGACCTGCACAAGGCTGGGATGGGCTACAGGACAATATGCAAGCAGCTTGGTGAGAAGGCAACAACTGTTGACGCAATTATTAGAAAATGGAAGAAGTTCAAGATGACGGTCAGTCTCCCTCGGTCTGGGGCACCATGCAAGATCTCACCTCGTGGGGCATCAATGATCATGAGGAAGGTGAGGGATCAGCCCAGAACTACATGGCAGGACCTGGTCAATGACCTGAAGAGAGCTGGGACCACAGTCTCAAAGAAAACCATTAGTAACACACTACGCCGTCATGGATTAAAATCCTGCAGCGCACGCAAGGTCCCCCTGCTCAAACCAGCGCATGTCCAGGCCCGTCTGAAGTTTGCCAATGACCATCTGGATGATCCAGAGGAGGAATGGGAGAAGGTCATGTGGTCTGATGAGACAAAAATAGAGCTTTTTGGTCTAAACTCCACTCGCCGTGTTTGGAGGAAGAAGAAGGATGAGTACAACCCCAAGAACACCATCCCAACCGTGAAGCATGGAGGTGGAAACATCATTCTTTGGGGATGACAACGACCCGAAACACACAGCCAGGGCAACTAAGGAGTGGCTCTGTAAGAAGCATCTCAAGGTCCTGGAGTGGCCTAGCCAGTCTCCAGACCTGAACCCAATAGAAAATCTTTGGAGGGAACTGAAAGTCCGTATTGCCCAGCGACAGCCCCGAAACCTGAAGGATCTGGTGAAGGTCTGTATGGAGGAGTGGGCCAAAATCCCTGCTGCAGTGTGTGCAAACCTGGTCAAGAACTACAGGAAACGTATGATCTCTGTAGTTGCAAACAAAGGTTTCTGTACCAAATATTAAGTTCTGCTTTTCTGATGTATCAAATACTTATGTCATGCAATAAAATGCAAATTAATTACTTAAAAATCATACAATGTGATTTTCTGGATTTTTGTTTTAGATTCCGCCACTCACAGTTGAAGAGTACCTATGATAAAAATTACAGACCTCAAATGCTTTGTAAGTGGGCAAACCTGCAAAATCGGCAAATACTTCAAATACTATCAAATACTTGTTCTCCCCACTGTATCAAATTACTTGAGAAGACTTTTTTTTTTTAGATTTATTTTTGCCTTTATTATGATGACAATAAGTAGACAGGAAGGAAAGTGGGAGAAAGAGAGGGGGACAGGATCGGGAAAGGTCCACGAGCCGACTCAAACTCGGCGCTATATGTCTGCGCGATGCCCACAAGGCTTTCGGAGCCGACTACTTGAGAAGACTTAAGGCCCGTTCAAACCAAGAACGATAACTATAAAGATAGCTATAATGATAACTATATTAGCATCTACACCAGCGGACGATATCATTCTGTTTATTCTGAGTGTGCTGCAGCTTTAAATGCTCAAGCACTTTAAAGCAGGATGCATTCTGATTTGTTGTCAATGTTTTTTATCATTCATCAGTTGTAAAATCGTTCTGAAAGTCATTCCAACAATATCGTTCCTCTGTGTCGTTATCAGCATTGGGGAAAGTATCATTAAAACTAATGCATTACATTGCATAAAAAGTAAAAAGTAACTAATTGTGTTAGTTACTTTTTATGGAAAGTTATGCATTGCATTACTTTAGAGTTACTTTTATCATCTAGGCTGGGTTTGCTTGTTTGTTATTTAATTAATTAAAACATTTAACATATTTAATTATTGTAGGTTTGTGTAATTGCATAAATGTTTTTATTCATTTTGAAGAATACCGAATCTGTTTTTGTGCAAGTGAGATGAGTAAATGTCTGTTCAAATTTAGTCTAGAACTACAATAACCATCATGTTTACACAGAGCACACAACGCCTCTGCACTTATTCAGATACTTTTTTGTAAATTAAAAGTAATGTGTTACTTTGCTAGTTACTTGAAAAACGTAATCTGATTACATATCGCATTAGAAGTAATGCGTTACCCCCAACACTGGTCGATATATTTGTGGTATGTACTTCTCTATTCTTTTAATTTTAGAAAGATTTTTAAAACGATATCTTTATCATTATATTTCTTGACCTTGGTGTGAACGGGCCTTTAGAATATAGTGCACAAGTCATATGGACTACTACTTTTTATTACTTTTGGAGCTTGACAGTTCACATTCATATATAGCAAAGAAAAGCAGCATTCGCTTAAACCTCTTTTTTTGTTCCAAATAAGAAACTCACACAGGTTTGGAACAACATGAGGGTGAGTAAATGATGACAGAATTGTCATTTTTAAAAGGCATTTTTGTCCCTTTAAAGGCAAACAACTGAAACAAAAGTTTTATAATAGTACAGAATTGACTCTATAGAAGTATGTACAAACTGGAAACAATCAAATCAAAGCTCACCACTCTCAACCACTACTCACCACTCTTCCTCAGCATGACTGACTCTTCTTCAGACTCAGAGTAGCTGTCTTCTTCGCTATGCAGTTGAGCTTCTTTCGGGCGATAAAGCGTCTGGAGCTGCAGAAACGGTTCCCACTCTTGTGCACAATCGCTTCCCAGCTCTCGAAGACTCTCCAAATCACTCTCCACCTCTTCATCATCCACAAAGCTTCTGGTCTCTCCATCCCAGCTCTCCGATTCCTCTAAAAGACTTCTGTCATATTCACCACATCCTTCAAACACAACTCTCTTCTCCATGAAATGATCAGTTTTGCTATCTTCAGCATCTGTTTGAACGGTCAGATTTTCGTTGATCTGTGATGTGTCTTTATCACAAATCTCTTCATCAGAGTCCAGCTCTCTGTCATCGTCTGAATAGTTTTGTTCCTCATTATTTTCCTCCTCACCCCAGTATCTGTCCATCCAGCTGCTCGTCTTGTCTTTTGTTAGTTTGTTCACATCAGCATCCTCATCCCACTCGCTTTCCTCTGAATCGTCCTCATTTGATGCCATCTGTCTCCATGTGCTCACCCAGTGGATTGTGGGTGCTGAGAGGTCTTCTGGGAAGCTAGGAGGCCTTGTTGTCCTGGTAGATTCTGGGGTTTTCGGGATGGATGGGACAGAAGACTCATGCAAGCTGACATTCAGACAGTCTTCGAATGGAGGTGCTGAATGTTGTTCGGCTGATGCTCCAGGCCCAGAGATCCCACAAACTAAATGTGCATAAAATAAAGAGCTTAATGTACTACCATTCAAACGTGGTGTTGGTAAGATTGTTAAATGAATACTTTTATTCAGCAAGGACACATTAAATTGATCAAAAGTGACAGTAAAGACATTTATAATGTTACAAAATATTTATATTTCAAATAAATGCTGTTTTGAACTTAATGTATTTATCAAAGAATCCTGAAAAAAAATTATTGAGCAGTATATCATCATATTAGAATGATTTCTGAAGGATCATGTGACACTGAAGACTGGAGTAATGATGCTGAAAATTCAGCTTTGATCACAGGAATACATTATATGTTAAGGTATATTCAAATAAGAAAACAGTTATTTTAAATTGAAATAATATTTCACAATATTACTGTTATTACTGTATTTTTGATCAAATAAATGCAGCCTTGGTGAGCAGAAGAGATTTCTTTCGTAAACATTAAAAAATCTTACCAACCCCAAAATTTTGAACATGGTTGACATGACATTTACAATATATACATATTTTATCACCATAAAACATTTTGAACCTGTTCTGAGTGCTTTAACAGTTTTCTGCAGCAGTTGGGATGCTGAGTGTCTCTCTCCCGGCTCCTTAACCAGTCCCCCTCTGATGACATCACAGGTCAGGGGGTCACAGTCAGGTGGAATCTCCCATAAGGGAGGGGGCTCACTGACGATCTGATAATCATAACACATTTCAACATAATTACACAGACAGCATACAGTCAAAGCACCAAAAGTCTTGAAAACACACATATTATGCATGTATATATTGCACTAGTCAATTTTAGTTTTGACTGAATTTTAGTTTATCATGATCTTAAACATATTTTTAATAAGTCTAAATCTTACGCTTAAATGTGTGAAATTAGGTTTAATCAGAACTGTTTTGTTTTGAAGTTTAAAAATGTGGTTATGCACCGATAATAAAACTGTCATGTTATGGATACAATCAATAGTATGGAAGCTTTTTTTCCACCAGTGAATAAAAATAAAAAAGTTAATTGCGACTTTATCTTTTTCTCGCATTTGCGACTTCATATCTCGCAATTCTGACATTATAACTCGCAATTGCAAGTTTATATCTCACAACTCTGAGAAAAAAGTCAGAATTGTGAGATAAAAAGTCGCAATTATCTTTTAAATTGTTTAAGTCTGTGGCGGAAACAAGCTTCCATACAATAGTCAATAAATAATGGCTAATCAATAAATAACAGATTTAAAACATTTTTTTTTTACTATTTATTAAAATTTTAAAATTATATATTTAAAAAAAAAAATCAAATAATAATAATTATATATATATATACACTCACCTAAAGGATTATTAGGAACACCATACTAATACTGTGTTTGACCCCCTTTCGCCTTCAGAACTGCCTTAATTCTACGTGGCATTGATTCAACAAGGTGCTGAAAGCATTCTTTAGAAATGTTGGCCCATATTGATAGGATAGCATCTTGCAGTTGATGGAGATTTGTGGGATGCACATCCAGGGCACGAAGCTCCCGTTCCACCACATCCCAAAGATGCTCTATTGGGTTGAGATCTGGTGACTGTGGGGGCCATTTTAGTACAGTGAACTCATTGTCATGTTCAAGAAACCAATTTGAAATGATTCGAGCTTTGTGACATGGTGCATTATCCTGCTGGAAGTAGCCATCAGAGGATGGGTACATGGTGGTCATAAAGGGATGGACATGGTCAGAAACAATGCTCAGGTAGGCCGTGGCATTTAAACGATGCCCAATTGGCACTAAGGGGCCTAAAGTGTGCCAAGAAAACATCCCCCACACCATTACACCACCACCACCACCACCACCACCACCAGCCTGCACAGTGGTAACAAGGCATGATGGATCCATGTTCTCATTCTGTTTACGCCAAATTCTGACTCTACCATCTGAATGTCTCAACAGAAATCGAGACTCATCAGACCAGGCAACATTTTTCCAGTCTTCAACTGTCCAATTTTGGTGAGCTCGTGCAAATTGTAGCCTCTTTTTCCTATTTGTAGTGGAGATGAGTGGTACCCGGTGGGGTCTTCTGCTGTCGTAGCCCATCCGCCTCAAGGTTGTGCGTGTTGTGGCTTCACAAATGCTTTGCTGCATACCTCGGTTGTAACGAGTGGTTATTTCAGTCAAAGTTGCTCTTCTATCAGCTTGAATCAGTCGGCCCATTCTCCTCTGACCTCTAGCATCAACAAGGCATTTTCGCCCACAGGACTGCCGCATACTGGATGTTTTTCCCTTTTCACACCATTCTTTGTAAACTCTAGAAATGGTTGTGCGTGAAAATCCCAGTAACTGAGCAGATTGTGAAATACTCAGACCGGCCCGTCTGGCACCAACAACCATGCCACGCTCAAAATTGCTTAAATCACCTTTCTTTCCCATTCTGACATTCAGTTTGGAGTTCAGGAGATTGTCTTGACCAGGACCACACCCCTAAATGCATTGAAGCAACTGCCATGTGATTGGTTGATTAGATAATTGCATTAATGAGAAATTGAACAGGTGTTCCTAATAATCCTTTAGGTGAGTGTATATATATATATATATATTTCTGGACAAAATATATTTCAAATATATGGTAAATATATGTTGTAAACATTGCAGCTTTTTCAAATTAAAATGTGATTTTGTGCCAAAATATATTTTTGTAAACATATTTTTGTAACTATAAAATATAGGTTAGTTCTAAATATAATAAAAAAGTATATTATTATTAAAAATATTTTTTTGCTATATGGGTTGTCTAAATGAAAGCCTAAAATCAATCAGTTTAAATTATACAAATAAATGTATAAATTAAAGATTTAATTTAAGTGAGCATTATGTCAAAGGAAAAAAATTATGCATAAATATATTCTGTCAGTCAAAAGTTTGGACAGAATTTTAGAATATTTGTTTTTTTATATATTAAACATATGTTGATCCAAATCTCAAATTGTGCTTAAATGTGTGAAATTAGGTTTGTGGACAAATATACATTTTATGAAAAATGTATTTATTACATATATTATACATATTTACCGGTATTTTTATTAAAATGTTAATAAAAAAAGTGTATGTAAATAAATAAATAAATAAATAGATAGATAAATTGACTTTACTATTACTCTAATATGTAGAAAATGGTCATAATTAAAAATGAGGAGGTGTGTCACTTTTGGCTGGTATTGTCTAATAAGGTGACTTGCTTTCTAGGCAACACACACACAGACTGCAAGCTCACCTCACCTTCAGATAGAGGGGATGAGGATAGTATCGTGTCCAGGGCTGGTGTCCATTGAGCATGTGCAGTAACATACAGCAGCTGCTCCAGACGTCAGCTTTAGCAGAGCGAGGGTCGCCCCTCGCCACCTCTGGAGGCATATGGGACTCAGTGCCACGCAGAATGTTCCCTGCACACACCACACACACTGTATCTATTATTCTTTATCAGTAGGCATGGATGCATGCTGGTGTGTATATAGTCACCTCTGAAGGTTTTGATGCTATATCCACCCTGATTGAGTGTCTCAGATAGCCCAAAATCACACAGGAAACACTGTCTGCCATCCTCAGACAGCAACACGTTGTCAACTACACACATGAATGATATCAGTGAATATCATGCACCAATCAGTGAATTTTTGTACTGAAAATCCATAACAATGACCGTGCCACAAACCTTTCACATCAAGGTGTACGACGCGTCTGCTGTGCAGGTGTTCGAGAGCCTGCAGCACCTGAGAATGATAATACAGAGCCAGTTCTTCAGAGAGTCGACCCCGCACTCTCAGCAGCTGAGCTAGAGAACCTAGAGAGAGAGAGAATTGATTGGCTCAAATATGACTTTTCAGAGGCTTCCACTGATAAAAGTGATCACCTCTTTTCAGGTCCATGAAGAGAATCACATTGGGTCCTTCTCTCACGGCTCCATACAGCTGGAGGACACGAGGAGACTCCATCCTGCTCCATGTTTCTACTTCCTCCCACCTAAAACTACAAAGGGGAATCTTCACAAGAGAGCAATGCATTGGGTCAGTAAAGGAAATAATCACAGAGAGTCACAGGAAATGGTTTTCATGCACTTCAAAAACAACTTTGTCCAAAAAATAGTGCATGCAATCAAGAATATTCAATGCTTACACTCTTAAAAATAAGAGTGGTTCCAAAGGGAATTTTTGCAGAAATGCCATAGAAGAACCATTTTTGGTTCCCCAAAGAACCTTCTTTTTTTCCTAAGTTTGAAGAACATTGCAAAATTCTAAATAACCTTTTGTGGAATGCAAAGGTTCTATGGATGTTTAAGGTTCGTTATGGAACCTGTAAGAGTGTATTTTAATATATGAGGCAGGAATGGATATTCACCCTCTTGGCAGCACATGTAAATCCTGTTTGTTTGTCCCGAATGCTGAAGACGTCTCCATAAGACCCGTTTTGAATGTGGCGAAGAAGTGAGTATTCACGACCCTCTCGATATTCAGATTTTTTCACCTGGAGGAACTGAGAAATAATGTGCACCATGAAAACTGCTGTAAATTACCGTATGACTGTATATGCTGTAAATAATGAAATATATAAATAAAATGTTTATCTGCCTGACTAAGATTTACCAAATGATCAGAACTGTTTTGTTTTGAAATTGCTAAAAACTAGGTAATAAAATCATAAAATATTCATGTTATGGCCGATAATCAATAAATTAAAATTCTTAAAAACAAATATAAAAAACATATAATGTATATTTTATATATTTAAAATATGTAATATAGATTATAATTATATATAATTTTTTCCTAGCCAAAATATATGCTAAATATATGTTGTAGGCACAAAATGTTCTACAATGGGCAAGAAAACACATTTCCAGTCCTACAATACATTGAGTAAATGCAAAATGTTTTTGGTAAATATACTTTGGACAACATAAATATATTTAGTTTGACAATAAATAAAAAAGTGCCCCAAAATATGAGGAAATATAACTAAAACGTATTGAAAATATATTTATGTAAATATATTTTAAAATATATATTAGAAATACAAACCCGATTCCAAAAAAGTTGGGACACTGTACAAATTGTGAATAAAAAAGGAATGCAATAATTTACAAATCTCATAAACTTATATTTTATTCACAATAGAATATAGATAACATATCAAATGTTGAAAGTGAGATATTTTGAAATGTCATGCCAAATATTGGCTCATTTTGGATTTCATGAGAGCTACACATTCCAAAAAAGTTGGGACAGGTAGCAATAAGAGGCCGGAAAAGTTAAATGTACATATAAGGAACAGCTGGAGGACCAATTTGCAACTTATTAGGTCAGTTGGCAACATGATTGGGTATAAAAAGAGCCTCTCAGAGTGGCAGTGTCTCTCAGAAGTCAAGATGGGCAGAGGATCACCAATTCCCCCAATGCTGCGGTGAAAAATAGTGGAGCAATATCAGAAAGGAGTTTCTCAGAGAAAAATTGCAAAGAGTTTGAAGTTATCATCATCTACAGTGCATAATATTATCCAAAGATTCAGAGAATCCGGAACAATCTCTGTGCGTAAGGGTCAAGGCCGGAAAACCATACTGGATGCCCGTGATCTTCGGGCCCTTAGACGGCACTGCATCACATACAGGAATGCTACTGTAATGGAAATCACAACATGGGCTCAGGAATACTTCCAGAAAACATTGTCTGTGAACACAATCCACCGTGCCATTCGCCGTTGCCGGCTAAAACTCTATAGATCAAAAAAGAAGCCATATCTAAACATGATCCAGAAGCACAGGCGTTTTCTCTGGGCCAAGGCTCATTTAAAATGGACTGTGGCAAAGTGGAAAACTGTTCTGTGGTCAGACGAATCAAAATTTGAAGTTCTTTTTGGAAAACTGGGACGCCATGTCATCCGGACTAAAGAGGACAAGGACAACCCAAGTTGTTATCAGCGCTCAGTTCAGAAGCCTGCATCTCTGATGGTATGGGGTTGCATGAGTGCGTGTGGCATGGGCAGCTTACACATCTGGAAAGGCACCATCAATGCTGAAAGGTATATCCAAGTTCTAGAACAACATATGCTCCCATCCAGACGTCTCTCAAGCCTATATTAGACAAGAATGGGACAACATTCCTATTCCTAAACTTGAGCAACTTGTCTCCTCAGTCCCCAGACGTTTGCAGACTGTTATAAAAAGAAGAGGGGATGCCACACAGTGCTAAACATGGCCTTGTCCCAACTTTTTTGAAATGTGTTGATGCCATGAAATTTAAAATCAACTTATTTTTCCCTTAAAATGATACATTTTCTCAGTTTAAACATTTGATATGTCATCTATGTTGTATTCTGAATAAAATATTGAAATTTGAAACTTCCACATCATTGCATTCTGCTTTTATTCACAATTTGTACAGTGTCCCAACTTTTTTGGAATCGGGTTTGTATAGTTAATGTAGTATAGAAAATATAAAGATATCTGAAAATGTTTTTTTTTTTTTTTTTTTTCTGTATTGACTAAATTATAATGAAAGCATATAAATTAAAGATTAACTTTAAGTGAGTTTTATATGACAACGGTTATCTAAATGAGTGTGAACAATTAAATATCCAATATCAGGCAAAACCGTATTATTTTGCCCACTTTATGTACATATACAGTATAAAAATTCACATTTGTATCTTGTCAAGCTGCATTAATGTCTTTAGTCACACACCTGCTTAGGGTGGAACAGAAACCCCTCGTTTACATTCACTTTCTCTGTGTCTTTCTCCTGTGTTACTTTAACCATTTTACCGAAAAATTCTGAGAAATGCCAACGGTCCGTTTGAGTCACAACGCCCCACAGTTCACCCGTTTCCAGTTTAGAGAAAAACCTTGCAATGGAAGACTCCGAATCACTCTCTGTGTCGCGACAGATGTCTTCAAATGTACATAGAGCATCAAAACAACCTGGCAAAAACACTTCAGGGCATCCGTCTGGGAATCTTATGCCACCAAGACCCTCTAAACCACAGCTGTCTGAATCTGAGCTGCTTGTTTGTCTGTCTGTGTTACAGTCTGTGGTGTAGCATGAACTCTCAGAGCTGTAGCTCAGTCTAGATGAAGCTGAACCCCACTCCGCCTCGACTAGACTGTAACGATGGTCGGTTTCTGTGCTGTCCGCTCTCCTATCCCAGTCTGTGTAAATACAAGTCGAATTAAAGTCAAAATCATCTATGAATGACCCAAAGCCATCAGCGTTTAACCTGGAAGTATAGCGGGAATATCCAGAACCTGCTGTAGCTTCTATACTGCAACCAGGCATGTCGCTCGAGACGTACAAATCACAATCCGAATCTTCAGATTCTTCATTAAAGCCATTCCAGACAGATACAGGGTCTTGTTCATTACATGTATCAAGAGTATTGAGGATATTACAGTCAATTGGAGTAGTGTAACAAGAAGAGTCGCATCCCTTGATGCTCTCAGCGTAAATATACTCAGAGTCGAAGTTTGGCTCCACAACGCCAGATATCGAGCTGCGAGACTCAAAGGTAGAAGGGAAGTCGACCTCCAGCCTGTGAAGAAATAATCTGGAAACGGCAACATCCTGAGGACATTCCCACACATGGAAATCTGGAGTTTGAGAGATCTGCTGAGGTTGGGACAAACGCTCTGGTGTTGAGGAGCTCTTCTGGTCAGAATTGACAGGAGCATTTCTTCTCGTTCTTGCTCTGCCTTTTCTACACGTTTCCCTTCTCTTCTTCATGTCTTCAATCTCTGTTCTGCGTCTCCTGTGACGTTTCCTGAAGCAGCAGGATGGAGCTTTCTTCTCTCTCTCACTTGAGTCATCTGACCTTTGAATTACCACAGAAAACACCCCAGTTTAATAAATAAATGGAACCGTAAACGTGTAATTTAATTGGAAGTCCCATTGTGCAAACCTGTTGCTGATGCACGACTGGATATTGTTGTCTTCTGTACTTGTAAAGCCAGACAATTGATATTCCTCGCCTGTAAATACACATAAACATCACTTAAAAACATACAAATATTAATACAAACATAAAATCTACAACTACAACAACTTCCCATCCAAATCAACCTCTAAAGTGCACCATCTCTCACAAAAAACAGTGCTGTCATTGTTAACTAAAACGAAATCATTTTTATTAACTGAAATTAAAATAAAATAAAATAGGCCTATAATAAAATATTAGATGGAAAACGTAAAAAAAAAAACGAAAATTTGAATTTAAAAAAATAAGTTTAAGTAGTAAAATTAATACAACTAAAATGTAAATAAAAATAAATTCAAGCAGAATAGAAATATTTACTGAGGGTACGTTTACACAACAACGATATAAAAATGGTAAAGTTTTTCGTTTGTTTTTTTTTTACACGCAAAAGACAACAACATTATCAAACGATCCCCGTTCACATGGATCCGCGAAAACGACTAAAAACGCTGCTTCATTTCAGTAAACTGACCACTACATTTTTACGCTTCAGTAGGAATAACGGTCAATTTTTTGTTACTTTTCTGAAATAATACATCCTTTATGACGTATGCAACCTCCAGAAGACGCAGCCTTCGAAACGAGACACAGGCACTAATGCTGTGTTCCAGACAGCTCAGAATTTAGATTTTTCCCACCTCAAGAGTCGGAAATTTCGACCTGTGAACATCGATCAAGCCCAACTTCAGTGAGATGTGTCATCAGTTGATGTCACTTCCAAGATGCCTTTAACATTAGACATTTAAGTTTATGTAAACCTTAACTTTTCGTCAGGCGTTTTCAACGCAAGTTTATGTTGTTTTTATTGTTTTTGACACAAAAACACGATATGCTCTCATTGTGTGTCTGATAGTTAAAAGAAATTGGACATGAACGCCCTCTCAAGTCAAAATTTGAATACGATGAGCTCGTCGACTTCAGAAGTGGGAAGTAGGAAATTTGCGATAGCACGTGAAGGCAGCATTATTGCTGCGTTCCAGACAGATCGGAATTTTGATTTTTCCTACCTCCTTCTAGGAAATAACATCTGAAACGCCACTCAAAGTCGGACATTCAACGTGTGAACTCGGGGTACATCGATCAACCCTGACCTCAGTGAGACGCGTCATTTGACGTTACTTTCAAGATGTCAAGTCCTGCTTCCAATGAGCATAAACGTAAAAACAAACTTTAACATAAGACATTAAGTTGTAATATGCCTTCGTTTTTTGTTTTTCGTCTGCTGTTTTCAAAGCGAGTTTGTTATTTTGACAGAAAAACTCTATAAGCTCTCGTTGTGTGGTGGCGACATCATGTGGTCAGCGTGAACGTAACCTCTGATTGACTGGATTTGTCAGGAACAAAGCATAATACACATGCGCATGATGTAACAGTTTCCACAGATTTGCGTTTTTGTAGTTTACACGTAGACAAAGCTATCGTTTTCAAAAACTTGCTTTCAGACCCCTAAAACGCCGTTGTCAAGTAAATGAACATAAAAGGTTTTCCGTTTTTAGTTGAAAACGGTACGTGTCATGTAAACGCCCCTTGAGACCGAGTACAAATGTGGTCGAGGAGACGAGACATTGACCGTCAAAAATGGTCTCGAGACCGATACTTGAATACAAACCCGATTCCAAAAAAAGTTGGGACACTGTACAAATTGTGAATAAAAACAGAATGCAATGATGTGGAAGTTTCAAATTTCAATATTTTATTCAGAATACAACATAGATGACATATCAAATGTTTAAACTGAGAAAATGTATCATTTTAAGGGAAAAATAAGTTGATTTTAAATTTCATGGCATCAACACATCTCAAAAAAGTTGGGACAAGGCCATGTTTACCACTGTGTGGCATCCCCTCTTCTTTTTATAACAGTCTGCAAACGTCTGGGGACTGAGGAGACAAGGTGCTCAAGTTTAGGAATAGGAATGTTGTCCCATTCTTGTCTAATACAGGCTTCTAGTTGCTCAACTGTCTTAGGTCTTCTTTGTCGCATCTTCCTCTTTATGATGCGCCAAATGTTTTCTATGGGTGAAAGATCTGGACTGCAGGCTGACCATTTCATTACCCGGATCCTTCTTCTACGCAGCCATGATGTTGTAATTGATGCAGTATGTGGTCTGGCATTGTCATGTTGGAAAATGCAAGGTCTTCCCTGAAAGAGACGACGTCTGGATGGGAGCATATGTTGTTCTAGAACTTGGATATACCTTTCAGCATTGATGGTGCCTTTCCAGATGTGTAAGCTGCCCATGCCACATGCACTCATGCAACCCCATACCATCAGAGATGCAGGCTTCTGAACTGAGCGCTGATGACAACTTGGGTTGTCCTTGTCCTCTTTAGTCCGGATGACATGGCGTCCCAGTTTTCCAAAAAGAACCTCAAATTTTGATTCGTCTGACCACAGAACAGTTTTCCACTTTGCCACAAACCATTTTAAATGAGCCTTGGCCCAGAGAAAACGCCTGCGCTTCTGGATCATGTTTAGATATGGCTTCTTTTTTGACCTATAGAGTTTTAGCCGGCAACGGCGAATGGCACGGTGGATTGTGTTCACCGACAATGTTTTCTGGAAGTATTCCTGAGCCCATGTTGTGATTTCCATTACAGTAGCATTCCTGTATGTGATGCAGTGCCGTCTAAGGGCCCGAAGATCACGGGCATCCAGTATGGTTTTCTGGCCTTGACCCTTACGCACAGAGATTGTTCCCGATTCTCTGAATCTTTGGATAATATTATGCACTGTAGATGATAACTTCAAACTCTTTGCAATTTTTCTCTGAGAAACTCCTTTCTGATATTGCTCCACTATTTTTCGCCGCAGCATTGGGGGAATTGGTGATCCTCTGCCCATCTTGACTTCTGAGAGACACTGCCACTCTGAGAGGCTCTTTTTATACCCAATCATGTTGCCAATTGACCTAATAAGTTGCAAATTGGTCCTCCAGCTGTTCCTTATATGTACATTTAACTTTTCCGGCCTCTTATTGCTACCTGTCCCAACTTTTTTGGAATGTGTAGCTCTCATGAAATCCAAAATGAGCCAATATTTGGCATGACATTTCAAAATGTCTCACTTTCAACATTTGATATGTTATCTATATTCTATTGTGAATAAAATATAAGTTTATGAGATTTGTAAATTATTGCATTCCTTTTTTATTCACAATTTGTACAGTGTCCCAACTTTTTTGGAATCGGGTTTGTACTACAACACTACTAGATGGCTCTTGGAAGAAAGTTTAATCTAAGAATATAAGACCCCCTTCTGTCTAAAAAGTGGTTGACATCCTCTCTTGAACCCATTAACCTATAAAGTGGCTGTACTCTCTCACCCCTCGGCATGATGTTTGATATTCTAGTGTCTTCTACACCCACTGTCTGTTCCTTTAAAGCTCTTGGCTGAAGATCAGGCTCCTCTTCACACTCTGTGCCTGACGTCGAGGTCCCTTCATCCAGATAAACCAGTGTGGACACGTCTGTAAGCCTGCTGGAGCGAGACATGGTCGGTATGGCCATTCCTCTGTTGTCTCAACTAAAGAAATGAGCAAAAACGGAGGTCAGTAAGATAACGGGGGCAGTTTTCACCATCACTTTCTTCACACTTCCTGATACACAAACACACTCTCAGATCGAGTGTTCATTGGAGAGCAGTTGCTGATGTGTATTAATAGCAGTGACATTTTGGCACGTTTGAAGCTACGTATCTCTCGCTTCCCTTCAGCTGTCCCAGTCTCTCCCTTTCACACTTTCTCACACCGGATCATTTATCAGAGTCCAACATTCTTGCAATTTTTGCCAGTCTCTTTACCGTCTCAACTGAATTTTGATTTCCACTTAGTGTTTGCTGTATAATCAAACTTTCATACAGTGATTTAGTTTCTTCGATACCTCAACATAATCACACATGCTCAGAATGCCTTCATTACGAACAGAATTCACACCTATCAGCTCCATAATCAACACACAACAACAGGAGAGTTAAGCAAGAACTACAAGTTACACTACTGTTCAAGAGTTTGGGGTCAATTAAGATTATTTTTTAGACATTCAGCATTAAAAAGATAAGTAAATTCTGTAATTTTAAACTTTCTATTAAAGAATCATAAAAAAATGTATCACGGTTTTCACATGAATATGAAGCAGCACAACAGTTTTCAACTGATAATAACCAGAAATGTTTCTTGAGTATCAAATCATCATATTAGAATGATTTCTGAAGGATCATGTGACACTGAAGACTGGAGTAATGATGCTGAAAATTCAGCTTTGATCACAGGAATAAATTACATTTTACAATATATTCACATAGAAAACAGAAATATTTATATTTGTAAATATATTTCAAAGTATTTCTGTATTTAATCAAATAAATGCACCCTTGGTGAGCATGGGCCATTATAAAAATAAATCTTACCAACTCCAAACATTTAAATGGTCCAGCACATGCACTTAGATTTAGCCGAGATCTATTTTTACAAACCCACTTGCTTTAATTCAGCTTACACCGGTATACTAAAGTTGTTCCGGTCAGATGTTGTGTAAGTTCTCAAGCTGTGACACACAAAAATGTCAACGTACCAGAAGAATCAGCCGGGACAGGGTTCTGGAAATCTGCAAACTTTCTTGTTTTCTTCCTTCGTCAAACAAATTTTTTTTTTTCAGCTCTTGTATGGCTTCAGCCGAATGGTAACAGTGTTTTAGCCGGTCTGAGCGAGACCTCAAACACACGCAGCACGCAAGCTGTGAAACATGAGTCCATCAAGCAAAAGCTATTTGGAATAACGGTGTCAGCCTCTCTGATTGGTTAAAGGCATTTACATGCCTATTCCAATACTGGTAAAAATTCAATCACATTGCAGAGATGGATCTGCCAACATGCACCATGGAAACAAGACAGAGTTTATCAAAACAGTCCGATGAGACATGAATGAGTCAACGAGCAATCTATTTTAAAAGTATTTAATTTCAGTGTTTTTTCCTGGTATAATTAACCAAAGACAAACAAATCCACTTCAACAAATTCAAAATTAAAAGAGCAATCTCAAAAAACAAAAATCAACCTCATTGTATCACAGGTAATCAGCAAGCAAATTTGACCATTCTGTAAATTTTAAAATAAGATTAAAAAAAAAAAAAAATGTTGAGAATGACACTTGCATTTGAATATAAACACTTTCAGACATTTGAAAAACTTTTAAAAATGCACGCAGACAACTTGGAACTTTTCAAACGAAACCTACAAATGAAAAAGCAGATAATTCTCCTTGACAAAGCCGAGTTAACCCTAGTCTCTTAGTAAAACAGTGTTAAATGCTTGCCGACATCCATTCTTGTCACAGGCCAAGTGCAGTTACAATTCTGGAACAAATTTTACAGATTAAAATTTGTTCATCACATTTTAAAATAACTATAAAGTTGCTTTTGTGGCTGATGCACTGGACAGCAGTTTTAGGTGTAGTTCACTGCTGACATTTAGTTTTGATTCTCAGCAGCTTTTCTCCCTTACGGTGATATCTGTTCTTAGATTGTGTGGTAATCAGCAATACAATTTAAAATGCATAAAATAAACATCCTCTAACATTGCACACGATTGACTTCAGATATCATTTACTTGGCTTTGTATGCCACTAATGATCATTTCTAATGTCTTGTAAAATCACTTCTATAAAATCAATCTTTAGCAACTGAGAAACATGTAGAACTTGAGACTTGAAAGTGAAATAACATTGAAAATGTGCATTGGTTTTGTTGTCAGTTTCCCTTAACAAAGTCAATTTAAATCAAAGACAAAGTCTCTCAGTGTATCCTGCTCAAGCATAAGGCTTGGTATGTTTTTATTCTGGTAAAAATGAAACATTAAAGAAAAACCATGATGCATAGTCCCTTGTCTAAAGAGGGCACCTTAAAAAGCAATGCTTTATGTAACATGTCTGAGTGCTTGAGAGTGTGTGTGTGTGTGTGTGTGTGTGTGTGTGTGTGTGTGTGTGTGTGTGTGTGTGTGTGTGTGTGTGTGTGTGTACGGATGTGTATTTGTGTTATCCAGTGTGAGTCTACGGTTCTTCACTTAAAGAGAATTATCCCACCACGTGGCTGTGGATGCTTTAGTGCAACCTTGCACTTCCGGGTCACATTTGTATCCCATAGGGCAACAGTGCTTCATGTCTTCACAGCACACTGCCTACAAAGAGAGAGAGGAACATCTGGTTAAATGTTTGCATACTTCAGTGAAGATGCTATCAGTGGTACTGATTTTACTTTATGCATGCATATTTCAGTAAACAAAAATAAAAAATAAAAATAAAAAAACACAAAAACAACAAATACATAGATAAAAAAATAAATCAAATACATTTCAGTAAACAAAACTAAATAAAATAGTAATTCAGTAATTCAATTCAGTAAACTATAAAATATAAAAATTAAAAAACCAATAATATAATAAACCAATTTTATAATCAGCCAATAAAAACAAATAATAAATATACATTAATTTCAGTAAACAATACATAATTGAATAATTTTTATTTGGTTATTTATTGTGTTTGCTGAAATTATTTTTGATTTATTTATTGAGAGATATACATTTGTTTATTATTTGTTTTTTTGTCTTAACCAAATAAATAAAATTAAGACAAAAAAAAAAAAATAGATAAATAAAACAAATAATAAACAAATTACAGTAAGCAATAAAAATATTTAATATATTTAATATTTTTAATAATTACATAACAAAAACAAATTTCAGTAAACAAATAACCAAATAAATTAAATATAAATAAATATATTTCAAATAAAATAAATGTAAAATTAAGATAAATAAAATTACATTTCAGTAAACACAAATAAAAATAAATACAATAAATAAAAACAATATAAATAAAACATAAAAATAAATTAATAAAAAAAAAACAAATAATAAATAAACAATTTCAGAAAACAAAATGAACAAATTTTATATATATATATATATATATATATATATATATATATATATATATATATATATATATATATATATATATATATATATATATATATATATATATATATATATATATATATATAAAAAGTAACAGTGATAGTGATGCTTCCTTTTTGCGAGCAGCACGAATAATATCAGAAATCAAAGAAAAACAATCATTGGATTTCATACCTCTTTATATGGACAGCAGGCCCATGTGGAGTCTGATAGTCTACAGCAGGTCTGTGTCTTTGAGCAGCGCATCGATGCGTCACACAGCACCTCCTCTTCTAAATGTGTGTCTGTGCGTTTGTGTAATTGTGTCAGAGGAACACTGCGCACACCAGACGCTTTAACGCAGGTTCCAGATTTGAGGTTGCAGGTGTAGCCCTGTGGACAGCAGTGCTCATGGTCCTCACAGCACACAGCCTGCAGAGAGAAAACACAGCCTATCAGTGAAGAGCACACAAACACACCTGCATAAAGAACATCAAATTAATGCAAAACACATGAAAACAAACCCTGAGTACTCAAACTAAACTCAGATGAAAACAACATCCACCAAACAACTGCTAAAGATCTCAAAAACACACGTATAACTAATAGAATAAAGGCGTTTTAATCCATTAAGTCTTTCAATTATTGTAATAAACATGTAAAGCTATTTAACCCTGTAACATTTGCATGATATATGCAGAGATACTAGAAGAAATAAATGCATACGGAAAAGCACATTCCCATTTACACCTGGTGTGTTAATCCGTCTCTTTTGTCCACTTTCAAACACTTCTGTCCTGATTTCATCGAGGGGAGGGTCTATGGGCGGGTAAACGTTTGGGTTTTTCCCAAATCTTTCAATCGAATGGACGAAATAAGCTTGCACAATTTACATTTGAACGCGACCAGAGACAATGGAAAAACACACGGAGAGCAGCAGCTTTCATTTCTGCTCTGACAGCCTCAAGACCAGCCGAACGCTGAGAGTGTGTTAGAAATCAGGAATAGTGAGAGAACATTGTTCTTGGTATGTTTTCATCTTCAAACCTAACTTAGGTCTTCATCCGGCAAAGTGTAAATCCCGTCTGTCTAGCGCGATTCCCAAAATGTTTACGCGTTAGATCAGTAGGCGGAGAGTAGGCATCTTTTGTGGCTGTTCAAACACATTTGACCACATGAGTGTTTACACTACGAAAGCAATCCAGTCGAATGTGTTTTCGACTACCTCTGGAAGTGGTCGAAAGTGGACAAGCTCAAAATGTTTTAACCCCGTTTACACCTGTATTTAGCATAGCGTCGTCCACTTGTGATCCGATCGACCAAAATGCATCTTAATACCCGGAATAAACAGGGACAAAAAGACTTACCTTGACAAGAGGACAACATCCCCACTCCCCTGTGGATAATTTGCAACAGGTAGAACCAGACGCACAGCTCGTCGTTGAATCGCACTTCACGTCTTTGTCTCCAAGCAACACCTCTGACCCCTTTGTGACCCTGGCCTCTTGTTTTGTGTACCAGGGGATCTCATGGTAGTCTTTAGTGCAGGACGTTTTCTCCTCATTGCACGTGTAGCCTCTAGGGCAACAGTGATCTCCATCCTTACAACACTCCGCCTTAAAGAGAGGAGATGATATAGTGTGAGAATTAATTCCTTCACTACATTCATAATGGAGTACTATATACAGACTGCAAATGTTTTTTATGAAAGCAGTACAAAATGGGCAACAGTAAAAAATTCAAATGGCATGATGCTACATTATGTTGCATGTTTATTGCATCTTGGAAATACAATTATTTTTTATTTTGCATTTTAAAATCAAAGCAAATAAAATACATAAACAAAATAACTATAAAAAATAACTAAAATACAATTAAACTAATAAAATAAGTAAAAAAATAAATACAAATATCTAATGACTAAAATTACTAGATACACACACATAACAGAAATAAAATAAATGTATAGAAATTTAAATAATGAAAAATAACTAAAAATTACTAACTAAAATTACAAATAAAATTACTAAAATTAATAAATATATAAAAATTATATAGAAAAAAAAAATAAAAAAAAAAAAAATTACTAACTATAAAATAAATAAAATTAAATAAAAATAAATAAATAATTACAAAAATATAACTAAAATAAATAAATAAATAAATAAATACTGTGACCAATGACCACACCGACCCAAAACAGCATCAATAATCTGCCTGTCTAAACTGCCACAGTATAGATGTATGAGAGTATTTATTGCATATATATGAAAATATACATTAAGCTTTTTGAACGTACTGTAATATATGTTTACTATATGTGCGAATTATCTGTCTGTAGCTGAGTGGACTCATTTGTGGTCATTTAAGGCTCACATGTGGCATTTAAATTGTATTATATAGTGAATGTTTTATTATTGCATGTCTAACCTTTGGCAGTGGACAGCAGCCCCACTTGCCGAGATTGCTCATAAAGCAGCAGGTGTCGTCTCTTGGACAGCTGGTGTGAGCATCACACATGTGTCTGTCCACTGGATCTTCCAGTTCTGGAGTATTATCATCAGACTGCTGGCTCAGTCTCAGTGCAGACTCCTTCCTGAACCAGGGCATGCTGGGAAGGCCAGTACGTACACAGGTTTTCTGAGCCAAGTCACACTTGTAGCCTTGCGGACAGCAGTGCTCCTGATCGGCACAGCACACAGCCTACAATATTAAAATATCCACATTGGTAGCAATTAATTACAACTCATAACTGATTCCAATAGAGTTTGGTATAAGAATGCTAGAAGCATAAAAATAAAAAAAATTTGCACACATAAACTGTTTGCTTTCAATTTAACATGTTTAATCAGTGAAATGTATTAAAGGTAAATATAATGTTAAAACATTGATATGCAACTATTTCAATTAATCGGCATGCCATGCAATTAATTTATGTTTAATCTATGCTATCTATATTCAGTGTACACATGAAATATGTACATTTCTTCATAACGCATTATAGAATTGCATTCTCTGTAAAGGATGCATGCAATGCTGTCATAATTAACACAACATAGTAAGCACCCTAACAAGACAGCGTTATATGCCATTACAAGTGCAAGCATGTGTGCACACCTGTGCTTTAGAGCTTCAGGCCTAAACCATTGTTGCTAAATGTGTGTTTACCTGTGGCATAGGACAGCAGGCCCATGCCCCTGAGGTTAGTCTGCAGCAGGTCGTCCCTGTTGGACACATCGATGTCTCGTCACAGTTTTGGTTCTGCGATGGCAGGGTCACTGCGGCGATCTTCTTCACCAAAGGCACAGAAAAACGGAGACCCTGATCGTTGGCACTGTCACAAGTGCTAGCGGCCAGATTACACACAGTATCGTGGGGACAACAGTGGAGATGGTCCTCACAACAGACTGCCTAGAAATTTTAATTAATAAATATAAAATTAATTTAAAAAAAATATTTATTTAAATAAATACTGTTTATAATATAAATAAATATTATATTTTAATGTATTTATTTTGCTTTTAATTTATATTTATCGGTTATTTTATTTTAATGTATTATTTTACTTGATTTTTTATTTTTACATTATATTTATTTCAAAATAAATATTAAAATAAATTTAAATATATACACCTACATATACATACATTTTATATATATATATATATATATATATATATATATATATATATATATATATATATATATATATATATATATATATATATATATATATATGATGTATACACATACACACACACACACACACAGTGTGCAGTGTAAGTAAATAAAATTTATCTAATATGTAATTTGAGTTTTACCAATTAGTATGCAGATTTTAAAATGAGAGGGGAAAAAAAAAAAATAATTTTTTACTTTTGCCAGTGGGCAGCACCCCCAGGCTCCAGATGGGAGTTTGCAGCAGGTGGAATCACCAGGGCACGAAGTGGTCTTGTCACATTTCTGATTGGATGGAGCTACTGTAAAGGCAGGCACCTTTGTCACCCAGGGTACAGACACTGAGAGGTCAGCAGCGTCATCACAGGTGCCCGCCGCGAGGTTACACACTGTATCTTGTGGACAGCAGTGGGCATGGTCCTCACAACACACTGCCTGGAGGTCAGGAGACACGGAGACATCATAGACTACCTTTGCATTACTTGAAACTAGGGGTGTAACAGTACACAAAACTGACGGTTCGGTGCGTACCTTGGTTTTGAAGTCACGGTTCGGTACAGCAGGGGAGAGAAAACTAAATATAAAATTGCTTTTTAATTAAACAGTGGTTTACTGAACAAATTATGTCTGTCCTTAAATGAATTCAATTATAACAAAGTTTCTTAAAGATATAAAAATGATCTCTGCTAATGCTGTAAACTAGGAAGCCCTTACTTGCACATTACTATAATATTGAAGGTTAACAACAGAGCCCAAACTATTAGCCTAAATTGTTGCTATTTATTTTTAGATATAATAATCAACACTCAAATAACACATTGTATGCAAACGTAAACTTCACATAAGGCAGTTTTTGCATTAACTTCTAAATCTAATTAGAAAATTATGTTTTACTCCAAGTTGTTGAAATATAATCATTTATACACAGTGCCTGTCATTTTCATGACAGATTTATTTAAACATACATTAAATAATCAAGACTTCAGTAATAGGTTAAGTAGAATATAATGAATATATAGGCTAATATAGTGCATATATTTAGCGAAAGAGTTAATTTCTCTAGTGAACTAACAGCTGTGGACTCTGAATGACTTCTGAGGTAAATGTAATGCTGCGTGACATTGTTTACAAGCGGTTTTATTGACGTCTTTCCACTGTTGAAACACTGATTGCATCCTCAAGATACCTTCAGATGTTAATTCATGTTTCTTTGACTAGGAAGAGATGATCGCGTTCACTCGCACGCCACGCTGCAGCTTGAACTGACGTGCCTATACAGTGATCTGTCACGCCACATTAAAGAAAATGTCAAAATGGCATTTATCGTTTGAATTTTGTAATAAAACGGACAGAATACTTAATATGTTTGTGTGGGAACTCGGACTTGAAGTATGATCCACGCGTAAAACAAGCCAACTGTTAAAGATTGCATTCGGTACACATGTGCACCGTACCGGAAGTCCTGTACCGAAACGGTTCGGTACTAATACGTGTACCGTTACACCCCTACTTGAAAAATTTATTTTGCTGCAACAAAAATTGTAGATTTGATCTCAGGATCTTTTGTTATGGGCTGGGTTTTAAAAGATACTACTAAGCCATTATAACACTCCAATGTTGAATTTGATATGAAGCAGCCAACTTTTCTGCAATGCCGAATACCTTTGGTAAAGGGCAGCAGGCCCAGGTGCCGCCTTCTGTTTTACAGCAGGTGGTTCCGCTAGCACACGCTACCGTTTCATTACAGGGAACAAGTTTATCTGAAGACAAAAAGATGACAAAAATATGTATTGATGCATATTCTATATTGATCCAAGTAAGCAACACTCACAATATAGAATGGTTTGAGCTATGAGGTTCAGCTACAAATACAAAACTGAAAAACTTTTAAATTGCACAAAGATAAAATAAATGGATTTCACCTCTAGGCTTCAGGGCAGTGACAGCTGGGATCTTAGTGGCCATTTCCGTGACGCCATTGGCTGACATACACATATTATGGACAAGGTCACAGGTCGTGCCCTCTGGGCAGCAGTGCAAATGATCAGAGCAACACACAGCCTACAGTAAAAACACATTTACATTTGTTAATTCAAGCTTACTTTGAGTAAAATACACGCAAACCACAAGGTAACCATAAAAAAAAAACAACTTTCAAACCCTATAGAAAAATACTTAAATATACATTATGACAAACATGAAGCACCTTTGGCATCGGGCAGCATCCGTAGCTGCCGGTCCCTAGTTCACAGCACGTTGTATCATCTGGACATGTGGAAACCTTATCTGGACAGATCACTGCCCACATAAAAACACACACAGAATCCTGAGGCATCAGTTTCACCAAAGACACTTGTTAATACATAAATAAATAATACATAAAATAGTGCTTGTAGATAAAAAAAAAAAAAAACTGCTGGTGTCAGAGTTAGTCTTACCATCTCTAATATCACTGAACTCTGCAGGCGGATCAACTGCAATAACATGAATACAATATAAAAACACTCATTAACAGGTGTGAAACTGACAAGCAAACTTAAGGATATTCTACTAATCCCTTAGGAACTTCAAATCAGTTTATGAAATGTTATACCATTTTATGCCCTTGTGAACAAGACAAAATGTGCATGTGCAATAAGAACTTTTTGTAAATTAATAAATGAGAGCAAAATCGTGAAAGCTTATTGTCCTCAATACACATGTTGCTGATAGCAGAAAAGCAATATCTAGGCTAATGTTTTGTTGTTATTGTAAATATGGAAATGTGCTTCTTAAAACATTCCCAGCTTTTCATTTTTATATTATCATTTTATACATTTTTTTTTCCATTGTCATATCTGCAAGGTTTTTGTCACGTCTCACGTGATTATAACAGTGACTAATATATACTACTGTTCAAAAGTTTAGGGTCAGTGTGATTTTAAGGAATTAAGTAAATTATCAATGATGCATTAATTCATCAAAAGTCACAGTAAATGTTACAAAAGTTTTCAAATAAATGCTGTTCTTTTGAACTTTCTATCATCAAATAATCCAGAAATAAATGTATCATGGTTTCCACTAAAACATTAAGCAGCAAAAACTCTCAACATTGATAATAATCAGAAATGTTTCTTGAGCATCAAATCATCATATTAGAATGATTTCTGAAGGATCATGTGACACTGAAGACTGGAGTAATGATGCTGAAAATTCAGCTTTGATCACAGGAATAAATTACATTTTAAAACATAATACAATGGAAAACAGTTATTTTAAATTGCAATAATATTCCTATATAATATTACTGTTTTTCTGTGTTATCAAATAAATGCAGCCTTGGGGAGATTTCTTTCAAAAACATGGAGAGAGAGAGAAAAAAAAAAAAAAAAAAAAAAAAAAAAAAAAATTCTTACCAACCCCAACATTTGAACTGTGCTGTAAATCTTATACAGTGTGTGTATAATTGTTATGCAAGTTGATATTCTGTTCATATTTTTTTTCCAAGCACATTTTACCAACTCCAAACCACATCAATCTTAATAACTACTATTGATTTTGTATTTAATCATTTATAAGTGATATACAATTGTTAAGGAAGGCTGGAAGTGAAAAATGCCTTATATTCAGGTGTGCATAATTAAGCAGGTTTTCTTTTACAGTTAAAGAAGAGAATTAAATCGCACTGAATTAAATGTCCCTGCTAATTATGACCCTGCTGAGCTGAACCACTGAGTGTTTTGCTGTCCATTGGTCACACCTTAAATTTTGCAATTTCTTGTTTCTAGTTATTTTGCAATTTCTAATTTTGCAATTTCCATTATTATTGCATCCTTCTCACAAGCATTTAATAATTTTTGACTTTTCAGTGCGAGTTAAATCTCTTTTTTGGCCCATTTTACCTGTAAAAGAAAACCTGCTTAATAATTATGCACACCTGAATACAAGGCGTTTTTCACTTCCAGCCTTCCTAAATTATATATCACTTATAAATGATTAAATACAAAATCAATAGTAGTTAAGATTGATGTGGTTTGGAATTGGTAAAATGTGTTTAGCAAAAAAAAAAAAAAAACAAAACAAAAAAAATGACCAGAATATCAACTTGCATAATAATTATGCACGCACTATATTTAAATGCTAATAAAAGCATGATGCACTTTAATGCCAAATAAAACTGTCATATTTCCCGCTGTCATACCTGCTTTTTTCTCTGATGGTTTCCTACGAGAAGGAGCGAATTTCTTCCAGAAGGGGGAGGATCCATAGGTGGCCGACACACACATTGAATGCTCCAGGTCACATTTGGTTCCCTCCGGACAGCAGTGTTGCTTATCTTCACAGCACACAGCCTAAACACACACATGGGGAAAGAAAGATCAAGTTAAACATTACCATATACATGTAACTGCATTCCAGATTAGAAATATGATCAAACAGGTGCTGTACATTTTTCATAGGACAGCAACCCCAACTCCCATCAGGCATCTGGCAGCAAGTGGTGTCATCAGGACACTCAGACTCCTCATCTGGACAAACTACAGCGCTCTAAAAATAAAAATAAAAAGATATCCAAAAGAGATCCATTTCTCAGGCGTATCTGAATGTATGGCTGTGCACCCTAGTGAAAAGTAAATATACTAAAATGTATTTGAAATAAATTTATTTTACGCTAAATATACTACAAATACATTTATATTTATGTACTTAATATAAATACCCTGCAATTGTACTTTTAGTATACTAAATTGGTATACTTAAAGTCTGCTAAATTGGAACAAGTAATTTTGTATTTAATGCACTTTAGTTATCCATAAATAGTGCTGAGGTCCAACTAAAGATATACAGTATTTGATTGTGCTAAATTGGAACTATTGCAAGTATACTTTAGGTGTACTTTAAATATCTTGTATTTAAATTATACAATGATCATACTATCCTTAGTAATAGTGATATTAAACACTTTTAGGCTTAATATTAAGAAATATGCATTGTGCAATAAAGAAGAACTCCAAATAAAGTCTAATTATAATATTTATATCAGTAAGTCTCAAGCGATATGTCAGTAAACATATTAATGGGTTTGTAGTATAGTTAGTATGAAATAAATGTAGGCCTATTTTAAATACATTTTGGCATAGTTTTTTTCACTAGGGTAGACTCTGCATCCATTCCCTCTGACGTGTTTTATCACCGTCATGCACCTAACTCGGAAAGTCTTTAAAAAAATCCAAAGTTACCAAAACTCATAATTAGAGTTGTGCTGATGTTCATGTGCATTTTAAATCATAAATACATTCTTTCTGACATGACTTGAAAACACATAACTGCCGAAGCTAAACCTTGACCCCCATTGGCCTGCCCCAGCGTCCTACCATTGGTTGAACCAGAAGTTGGGACTGTGCTTGAGCTATGTTTCTAACACGCCACAAAGCCAATGCCATCACACTCACCAACAATCGGTTTTGCTGTACTTTTGCTAAATAACCAAACTCGCTAGAGTGCACACTAATGGGAATGTTTGCAGATTTGGCACATTTGTCAGAAGGAAACCTTTAGAGTCTAGAAACTCATTGCAGCTAAACAAGTCTCACTATGTATTTCAAATCTGAGAATGATGAAATTATTTTTAGATGATGCTATGTAATTTTTTTAGATGAGGCTTTCTTTTTGTGCAAACCAAAGGAAATGTGAGGTATGAACTGAAACATCTAGTTTGTTTCTAGTCAGAATTTCCACAACTTTTGCCTACAGCACAAATGTAACTGAGCAATTTGCAAATAAAATGATTTAATTTGTTAAATATTTAAGTACTAATTCAGTAATGTATTTTTGTTGAATCCCCTGTTGACCTGTTATGATTAAATGTGCAATCCAGTGAACTGTATTTGAGTTCTACTTGAGTATAAAAACAGTATAGGCCTAGATAAAAGTTTACAGGAAATGTTTTGAGTAGCAAAAAAAAAAATAATAATAATAATAATCATGAAGTAAGTTTCATAATTATGACCTTAACCTTTTCAATCACTTGCCCACACTTTGAATATCAGGTAGGCTATTGCTTAATTCAATTCAAATTTATTTCTAGCACTTTCCACAATTTTGCATGGTTGCAAAACAGCTTTACATACATATAGAAAGTATTACAAAAGTTAATACATGTAGGCTAATTATGACAAATAAAGAAAACAACATATAGTCAGTTTGAAATGGTGAAAGAAATTCACGTACCTGATCAGAAGTTTTATTACTTTAGTGTATTCCTAATATTACTAATAGACCCATTTCCCATTAATGGTACTTTAATGGCCCATTGCATTATGTTTATTAAAATTATCCTGACCAGTCCTCAAATTACACAAAAACCCAAAAAAGTTAAAATGTCAAATAAATTCAGAAACGTTAACTGCATGAAAAGTAAATAATTTCAATTCAGCCGTCACATTTAAATCCGCAGTGTAATGCAGATTTAAATGTGGCGCATTTCATTGTGTTTTCCATCAGGAGCAGTTGTGCTACAGGCTATAGGCGACATTGAGAGTTGAAGCAGCAGAGAAATGTTACCGTTTTTATTCCATCCGCACGCACTGAAACACACGCAGTTCTGCGCGTTCACATTCTTCCACCAACAAACGGAACTGTCTGTGTTTTAGTGCGTACACAAGAATAAAACTAATGGTATGCCGGTGTATGCATCATGTCAGGTAAAAGGGAAGCAAAACATTCTGCAGCTGATATTTATTAATGTTTCTGCTGGCATTATTTCTTCAACAGCTCCAAGTTAAACGCACTTTCGTGTTCTATACAGGCCGTTTCGCGTTTATTTTCACGCACCGCTTACTGCGCCTATATTGAGACTTTTCTCTGCGGTTCTTTAAATCCATATAAATTGTCCTGTCATTGATGAAAAAATCTGTTTGCCTATAGCAGGACTTGAAACAGTATGAAAGAACACAAAGTACCCCCAGTTTTACATAGTCCATATCTGTGTGGTGGCGTAACTGGTAAAGCGAGTGCACTTGTGTGGCAGCGACCCAGGTTCGATTCCTGTCCGTACTGGTTCCTACATTCAATGTATATGTCTGTTCCCATTGCCTCACTGATGTTCACCGGATAAGTGAGTTAATGGTATACTGGGGGGTATCTATAAAATGTCAGCAAAAGGCAAAATCTTGAACTGTGCTGTTATTTATAAAGATTACTTTATTGTAGCCTATTTGAAGCACACTATAATGATGCCATTAGCACACATCAAGTTTACTTGGAATGCCATTGCAATGTGTTTTAAAATCACTAAAAGTTTGTTATCAGTATAATATTAATGTATGTTCAACACTCTTACTGCATAATTTAATTGCAATTGTAATGTCACCAAAATACATTTGAAGTTTATGCTGAGTGAATTCTGCATTTCAAAACTTAAATACAAGAGTATATTTAAATTGTACTTAAGTATACTTGGAATAGTTCCACTTTAGCACAAACAAGTATATTTCATACAACTGTACAATTACAACTACAATTCATTTAGTACAAAATTAGTTGTTCCAATTTAACAGACTTTAAGCATACCAATTTATAGTGTGTCACAAATACATTTAGTTATACTAAAGTACATACGAATAAATTGTGCTTAAGTATACTATTTTTTCACTAGGGCAGGTATGTACATTACCTGCTTTGTGGCGACTCTTTCCACCCAGTCTAAAGTGTGTGTCTTATTTACACACTTCGAGTGTTCCAAGTCGCACAGAGTGCCCTGGTAACAGCAATGCAAATGATCGGAGCAGCACTCTGCCTGTAAACACAAACAAGAATCATTTAGTGGTCTTGGTTCACAAAGAAAAAAAATATATCTACTATGAAACACAAAAGAGATGTTTTAAAGTTACGTTTGTGTTAAGAACGAAAGTCTCACAAGTCTGCAACAACATACAGTAAGGGTGAGTACATGATGAAAGGCTGTACATTGGCTGACATATCCTTTTAATAAAGCACACATTAAATATGGTAATAAAAGGGAGCAAAGTAAATCATTAATGTCTTAAACACACAAAAAAAAAATGAAAAGAAATTCACTTAGTAGTATAACTTCCTTTAGTGAATTTACTTCAGTAATATCTTAGTTTTTAAAGAAATTAATACTTTTATTCAGCAGGGATCCATTCAATTAATCAGAAGTAACAGTAAAAGACAATTATAATGGTACAAAAGATTTATATTTCAAATAAATTCTGTTCTTTTGAACTTTCTATTCATCAATGAATCCTGAAAAGAAAAAGGTATCACGGTTTCCACAAAACATTAAGCAGCACAAGTGTTTTCAACTGATAATAATCAGAAATGTTTCATGAGCTGCAAATTATCATATTAGAATGATTTCTGAAGGATCATGTGACACTGAAGACTGGAGTAATGATGCTGAAAATTCAGCTCTGATCACGGAGATAAATTACATTTTACAATAGATTCAAATAGAAAACTGTAAAAATTGTAATAATATATCACAATATTACTGTGTTTACTGTATTTATGATCAAATAAATGCAGCATTGCTGAGCAGAAGAGACTTTAAAAACATTTTTAAAAATCCTACCAAACCCAAACTTTTTATTTGTTTGTTTAATGCCATATCAAATGTAAAATAATCATAATAACAATATCCCAATTAATTGTATGCAATATCTCTACAATCAAAATATAAAATTAAGTAAATGAGCAACAATAATAATAAAAGGTCTAATATTTTCCCATGAGAAACTTTTTTAAAAATCTCCATTAATGCACTTTCCGAATAAAAGCATTCCCTAATACAATTTGAAGCAGGACATTCCAATAAAATATGATTTATAGTAAAGGATGACTTACTGAAATTTTCCCCTTTCAAAAAATATACATGATTTTGACATCTTGTATATACAGTGTGCTCATTTCTACTTTCAAACGGAAAACAACAGTTAGGTCTTTCATTTATAGCTGGATTCACATCATATAATTTGGACACGTTCATCCAATTCCATTTACCAGCCCCAAACCTTTGAACAGCAGTGTAACTCCCAAACACACACATACAGCTCAAAGCCTCTCTTACGTTGGGTAGCGGACAGCAGCCATATCCTCCTGATGGTGTTTGACAGCAGGTGTTTCCATCTTCACACATCCCTCCATCAGGACAAATCAGAGCGACGCACACGTTCAGACACACACATAGTAACGCTACGACACTCGCACGCACCTGAAAGACAGGAAATGGCCAGGATCTGAACATTATTTGATTCTGTGTTTAAATTATGACACTATCTTTACTATAACATTAGGATCGTTGAGGAATGAACTTAGGGGAAGTGAATTCTATTTTCCATTTATTAAAAACATTCCACATGTCTGAGTGTTTTGGTCAGTTGACCGACAAACATAAATGGATTACAACATTTGAAAAAGAGTCTCTTAAAGACGTACATGTGTCCATTTAGTGAGCAAAACAACGATAAACACACTGCTGAACGTCTCATGACATTTCCAGGTCACTTCTGGTTGACGTACAATCGCTTCAACAGACTTTAGACTTATTTTTAAAAAAGACTATATTGTGTCAAAATGGAAAAAGTTCTGTTGGATTTCATCTCTTGTTTATAGAAGCAGTGACAGAGATTTAGATCACAAAATAAGAAATATTAAGAAAACCAAACTACTCACCATTGTGTGTGTGTGACTGTGCTGACCCACAAAACTAATGCTCTTCAAATGTTCAGATGCAAACCCATGAACGGCTTTCTTGCGCTGTAACACAAAACATAACGCATAACTAAATCCAGTACATTCATACAGGGTTTGTCACACAGGTGTTTTGCTAAAGAGGTCAATTCATCAATAATTCAGTTGAATTGTTTATAATCGTTGTGGCGTATGACCCATATAAAAAGTACAACAATTGCAGTATACATGAGAATATTACGCTTATACTTACACAACTACAGATTTCAAAGACGCAGAGAACAAAGTGTTTGCAAACTTATGTTTATCTTAGCCTATTCTTATTTTTATCAGATAAAAAATAAGAATCTCAGACAATTGATCACATTATATGAGCAGTCTTAAAGGGATAGATCACCCAAAAATAAAAATTTGGTCATTTACTCACCCTCAAGTTGCTCCAACCCAGTGTGAATTTCTTTCTTCTGCTTAACACAAAAGAAGATATTTTGAAGAATATGGGTAACCAAACAGTTGATGGACCACACTGACTTGGGAAAAAAATAAAAATAATTCAATGGAAGTCAATGAGGTCCATCAACTGTTTGGTTACTGACATTCTTCAAAATATCTTCTTTTGTGTTCAGAAGAAAGAAACTCATACAGGTTTGGAACAACTTGAGGGTGAGTAAATGATGACCAAAATTTTCATTTTTGGGTGAACTATCCCTTTAATAAATGCATCACTTTTTTTGTAATCACTTTGTGGCAGCGATTAACAAAAAAAAAATGCTACACTAATTGACCATATTTAGTTTTAATTTATGAAACCTGTCAAATGTATATCCACCAAAGCTTCAATTTGTGTTAGTTAACCAGTTAGTATAGGTTTAAAACCGGTTGAGGCGCAATAAATCAGTTATTAAAAACGCATAATTCTAAACCGCTGTTGCAATGTAACGTTGTTTCGCATTGTTTCCAACGGAAGCGCGTGAGCTCGGCCGGAATAAACCCTAAACAACGACTTGTTTTATTAAAAAACAAGATGACATAAGTATAAAGAGCTTACCGTACCGTATTTTCACGAGGCCGGTGAAAAAAAACCCACCGTAAAACTGGACGCGGTGAAGTGGATATAACGCTGTTCTCAGCTGAGTTTGAGTTTATTTGTTTATCACGTGACCTGAGAGTGTCACATGACACAGTGAGTCAGGCTTGTTTGTCTTTTATTTAACCATATTAACCTGTTAATTTAGTTTAAAATGACAAAATGATTTACATTATGCAAACAATATACATGGAAAAGTAAAAATGTAATAAAATTATAATAAAAAATAATACGTATGACTAAACAAAATTTTACAAAATTTAAAAACATCTCTAACATGAATATATAACTAATAAATATATTCGCAAATATTTAAATTAATTATAATAATATAAATAAAATGCAAATAATAACAGGTTTTTTGTTTCAACTATCCAAAATGAACAGCATACAGTAAATGTTGCTCTTATATGGGTGAATCTCACAGAACCTGTCAAAAAATGTAGAGGTCATATATTCCACCCCACCAACATAAATATATCGGTAAATTCGTGAGATTTTAAACGGATGATATACCTGTATATCTAATCTCATACTAACAGTAGGTGGCAGTAATGCGCTGCTCACGTGTGCGCGCCGCCGCTAAAGGACAGAGGGAAAGACAGAAGTTGTGTTGTTGTCGGGATGTGTCGCTAATGTTGTTTGACATGTAAACATGTCGTGTGCAGCTTTGAATTGTACTAATCGTCCCTCACCAGGGTCCAGTATAAGTTTTCATCGGTCGGTTGGTTATTCAATTTATTTAGTCTAATTTAACCGTCCTGTCACAGTGTCAAAACTGTGTTTGTTTTTAGATCAATCGCGTGCACTTCATATGTATTAAGAATTATTTGTCTTGTAATGAATAATAGACGATAACATTTTGTGCATATTATTATTATTATTATTTTTTAAAAGAAGCCTATTTAATAACCTACATTTGCAAAATAGTTCATAAGAGAAATCTTTAAATATTATAAAGTGTTTTTATGTTAAAATAATAGTTTTTCCAAAATGAATCCCATTCCCAGTTACAATCCCTTTTCTGTTGAATACAAAAAAAGTGGAGTGATTGTTTTGTTTTTTTATTCTAAGAATACTACTTTTATGTTATGGCTTTTATCTGCTCCTATTGACTATATGTGAGCTAGTTTTCTTTTAAAATCATATTTGACTTTCTCTCCTGTTCTCTAATCCATCTATCCATTCATTTCACTCACAGTTTCCCATTAGGTGATAAAGATCGGCTGCAGCGATGGATTATGAACATCAGACGTGACAATTTCAAGCCATCTCCATCTTCTCGCATATGTTCCCACCACTTTGAAGACAGCTGTTTCTTCAAGAACAATAAAGGTCAAGTGTGCCTTGCTAAAACGGCTGTCCCCACCAAATTTTTCATCCCTGAATCCTTTAAGATGGCATGGTGCACTAAATTATATAGAAGGCGGAGGAATGTGGAAAATTATGACAATCATGAATTTCATACATACAGTCTCAAAAGGGATTCCAAGAGAAAGTTTGTGGAGGAGGAGGTGGTTTTAGAGGAGTTTGTGGGGGATGAGAAGGATGCCTCGGATCCAGACATGGCTGAAACCAGTGTGACGCCAGTAATTTACCCCACTGAAATATGTGTCACTGCAGTTAGACATGATCACTGCTACCGTTCTTGGTCTTCAAACACAGCTTGCAGTTCCATAGACGACACCAACACAACGGCAGAAATGCAAGAGATCGAATCGGCAAAGCAGCTGAAGCACAGTTTGAACTTGGTCCTGGGCAAGATTGAGGCCTGCAGAAGAAAAATGAAATTGAAGAACGCCACGATTAGAAGGTTAAAGAGAAAAGTGACTTCACTGTCCTCCGTCATTTCGGAGTTGAAAGCGAAAAATCTCATAGAGACAAAAAAAATGTATGCTACTCATGGGCAAAGCACGTTGTAAGTATCACTTTTTTTTCACACTGTCACACACAAAATCACCCTCACATCATTCCAAACCCATATGGCGTCTGTGGAACATAAAAGAAATGCCTTTTTCATGCAGTGACAAGGTGACATTCACTATATTCTAAAGATGACAGTTTTGAGTGTAGAACCAGGGTTTCTGTGGGTCTTAATTTGACCTTCCACAATTTAAGAATTGGAGCATCTTAAATTCAATATCATGGCATTAAATTATGGCCCTATGATTTCTGCGATGTGGAAAACGAATCGCAGAATCCATTCATAAAAATGGAATTTTACTGTATTATATGGAATTTGTCAAATTTGGGATGAATAAATAAAAAGTAGGTTAGTTTAAAGGGAAAGTTCATCCAAAAAAGAAAATTCTGTCATCATTTACTCACCCTCATGTCGTTCCAAACCTGTAAGACTTTCGTTCATCATATAAAGTGTTTGTGTCTCTTCAGAAAATTTGGACTGAACCGCTCAATTCATATGGATTAGTTTTACAATCTCTTTATGAACTTTTTGAAGTGTCAAAGTGGTAGTTGCGTAGCTGTCAATGGAGGGACAGATATCTCATAGATTTCATTAAAAATATAATTTCTGTTTCAAAAATGAACAAGTCTTACAGGTTTGGAACGGGTAAATGACGATTTTCATTTTTGGTTGAACTATCCCTTTAAATATGAATATGGCATGAAAATTATGTTTTTATTTGAATCAAGTTAATTTTTCTGAACCCATTAGCAGATATTTGTTCTTGTTTTAATCATAAAATCTTTCACAAGATTTCTTATCTTATTTAATTTTGCTTCTCCAGTAAATGTATCTTGATTTAAGAATTTTTTTATACATTTGCATTGGAAAACAAGACAAAACTACTGAAAAAGAACATTACTTTTTTGCAGTGTGATCAGAAGGTACCATAAAAGTTCCAGATTATTATTTATTAAAAAGTACTGTATATCTGTTGAAAATTTTATTTTCAAACTTTGAAGTGTTGCTACTACAACTCATTGTGTGCCTCCTAGACATTTACATTTAGAGAACACATTGACATGTTGTTCCCTTCAATTTTCTTTAATTGGGCTTAAATTTACCTTTATAAAACCTGCAAAAACCCAGAATGAAGCATTTTCATTTTGAGTGAACTATTCCTGTAATTTGCATGCTGGAAATGTTTTATCAGAGGAATTACAAAAAAAAAATGTTGTCTCTTAAATTAATGTCTTCACAGCCGAAAGGATCTAGATCACGGGCTCCAGTCTAAACCAAAGAGTCAAGAGCTGTAAAAAAGAAAAAGAGCCTTGGACTCTGTGACTTTCCTTGGACGAGGAGGTGATGTTATGTTCTGCCAGCGTTCTTCAGTCCTTTCCACTGTTCTGCAGCAGACGCATTGGTCGATAATGCTGGGGAAAATGACCCGAGAAGTCGATTTGGTCAGGAGGATGAAGAGATCTCAGATGAAGAGATATCAGAAGAATGCATAAAGAATAGCACCTTATTAGGCGGGATGGGAGAAATGCAAGAAACCCTGCAAGAACCAGCTCAGATGTCAACACAGATGGTGCACGTGTCATTCAGTTCCTCAGGGATGTTGAAAAGTAGTTATGTAATCACATGATTGATTTGTAGGCTGCCTATTCTATGTCCACTTTTTTATATTGTACAGTTTGTAATTTTCTTAATAAATATTCAATGTCTTGATTCCTCTCTGATTTTCCGATGGTTAAAAATGCTGATGCAGCAAATTGAATAGAATCACTACAGCACAAATGTAGTAAAGAAAAAAGCTGCCATATGCAGACATGCTGATCATTTCAATACAGCTTTTTCATTTAGTTGGATACATGATGTGCTGTCAAAAAATGTATTAATGTTACTTCCAACATGTACTAATACATTTTTAAAATCTAAAAAGTTTAAAAAATGTATAGTATTAGCAAATTAAAAAAGTTTTAAAGTTTTATTTGATAATAGTGATTAATTCACTGTCAATTAACATGAACAAACAATCAATTATTGTATTTTTACATGAATAAATGCTCTAAAAAAAGATATTGCTTATTTGTAGTTCATGTTAGCTATTGCATTAAATAATGTTAACAAGAGAGACCTTATTGTAAAGTGTAAGCAAATTATCTTAAGAGATTCAAAAGCTTTTTTGAAACTGCATAGTTGTAAGATAATTTAAATGATAATTAAACAGATTTGGATTAGCATCAGTTCATTTCGTTGAACTGATTTTGTTGACAGTTACATAATAAAGCTACATACAGTACACTATATTGCCAACAGTATTGGGACATCCAAATCATTAAATTCATTGAATTCAATCACTTCCATGGCCACGGGTGTATAAAATCAAGCACCTAGGAATGCAGACGCTTTTACAAACATTTATGAAAGAATGGGTCGCTCTCGCTCTTCAAGCGTGGTACTGTGATAGGTTGTCACCTGTGCAATAAGTCCATTTGTGAAATTTCCTCACTACTAAATATTCCATGGTCAACTGTTAGTGGTATTAACAGCAACTCAGCCACGAAGTGGTAGGCCACGTAAAAATCACAGAGCGGGGTCAGCGCATGCTGAGGTGCACAGTGTGCAGAAGTCACCAACTTTCTGCAGAGTCAATAGCTACAGACCTCCAAACTTCATGTGGCCTTCAGATTAGCTCAAGAACAGTGTGTAGAGAGCTTCATGGAATGGGTTTCCATGGCCGAGCAGCTGCATCCAAGCCTTACATCACCAAGTGCAATGCAAAGCACCGGATGCAGTGGTGTAAAGCACGCTGCCACTGGACTCTAGAGCAGAGGAGACGTGTTCTCTGGAGTGACCAATCACGCTTCTCTGTCTGGCAATCCGATGGATGAGTCTGGGTTTGGTGGTTGCCAGGAGAACGGTACTTGCCTGACTGCATTGTGCCAAGTGTAAAATTTGGTGGAGGGGGGGATTATGGTGTAGGGTTGTTTTTCATGGGTTGGGCTTGGCCCCTTAGTTCCACTGAAAGGAACTCTTAATGCTTAAGCATACCAAGACATTTTGGACAATTTCATGCTCCCAACTTTGTGGGAACAGTTTGAGGATGGCCTCTTCCTGTTCCAACATGACTGCGCACCAGTGCACAAAGCAAGGCCCATAAAGACATGGATGAGCGAGTTTGGTGTGGAGGAACTTGACTGGCCTGCACAGAGTCCTGACCTCAACCCGATAGAACACCTTTGGGATGAATTAGAGTGGAGACTGCGAGCCAGGCCTTCTCGTCCAACATCAGTGCCTGACCTCCCAGGTGAAAAAGACGTACTATTAAATGTAGTTTATATTTCTACTAAAGTAGTATGTTTATATTATATTCGTATTGTATTAAAAACATATTCAAGTACATTTTTAATACATTTAATAGTACGTCTTTTCCACCTGGGCTCACAAATGCGCTTCTAGAAGAATGGTCAAAAATTCCCATAAACACACTCCTAAACCTTGTGGAAAGCCTTCCCAGAAGAGTTGAAGCTGTTATAGCTGAAAATGGTGGGCCAACTCCATATTAAACCCTACAGATTAAGAATGGTCATTAAAGTTCATGTGCATGTAAAGGCAGACGTCCCAAAACAATGCAATATAGTGCATTTACAAAGGACAACATATTCTGGATCAACGTGGCATTAATAAGTTAACCACATGGATTCAATATCTATTAAGTCAGTAAATTTAGCCAATACAATATAGAGACAGTAATTGGTAATTTCCAGCTTTAAAGCCACATCTCCACCCTGATCTTGTGTATAAATAAGGGACATAGTCTCATTTTCAAATTCACACATGAAGCAATCCTTTAATAAAAGCATTACTTTGGGCAAGGTAATTGTGCTGCTAAGAGTTAAAAAAAAAAAAAAAAAAAAAAAAGAAACAAAAATGTTTCTGTTTTGCCTTCAAATCCTTCTGTCCTTCAAAACATAAGCGTTCATAACTATAAGTTTTCCTTGGTTTTTGCTCCATGGTTCTGCTCCTAGACTTGGTTTGTGGTTGTCAGATGGGAATGTTTTGATCTTTTCCCCCTAAAAACGGTCGTCTCCTCCCCGTTCTCTCCTTCTTCTTGCTCCAGTCTTCCCCTCTTCACAAAGTGCTGGATCCTGGACTCCAAACTCTCACAGCGCGGCCGCTCCAGAAGAGGTGTGTACTTCCTCTGCCTGGAACCCTCCATGAGCCAGCACTGCAGAGAAGTCATCTCTAAAATACAAAAACAGAAAAATAAAACTTTTATAATGGATTCACATGCTACTAGTATGCTAGTATTTGACTCCAGGCATCAATAGTTTCAGTATGAACACACACCTGTGTTTGTGTTCTGAAGGCCTTGGATCATGCCGAGCAGAACCTGCGTCTTGACTGCATTCTGAACCCAGTGTTGGTTCAGTGAGTTCAGGACGTGGGTCTCCTCCTCCGTTTCTTTGTTCCAATTCACACCCTCGAAGTGGCAGTCATACAGAACCAAAGGGTAATCCACCGCCATACTACAAAACACAGGATCTAGAATTAAAGTCGGCATGAAATGGAAGTTGTGCGATAGTCTTTTCTTTCCTATTGTGACATATATTTGAGTGAAACGGCTTCTGGAACGAATAAATATAGGGTGGGACAATTGATTGGATGGTTGTGGTTTGCTATTGGTCAATCTCATGTGAGTGACAGGTTGCCCCGCCCTCACGCCAGTAAACACATCATCAGAGAAGAGATGTCGCTGCAAGAAGGAGGGGAAGTTATCTTGATTAGAGATTGAGGGCACAATAATTTAAAAAAAAATAATGATGTGCATGGATAAATAATTTATAATAAATACTGCATATTCCAAGATTTGTCAATTTTGATTTTATGATGATTTTAATGGTCACTAATTTAGACATGAAAACTAAAAAGTCTTTAAGCATCATAAAAAAATCCAGTTCATGCTGGTCTAAGCCAAGAAATGACATTAAGCAACTTCACATGGGATCCAGCTATAGAAATGTTGAAATAAAACTCACCTGTATTGAGGTTTCCTTGGGTTTTTCTCCACATCCAGCAGCTGATCAATGATTTCTGGAGCTTCGAGTTTCTGTCCAATCAGCAGCAGCAAAGCCATCATGCAGCGAACCTGCAAAAGCAAAGATCGCTTATGATCGGAATGGAATACTAGCTACTGCTAGTGAATACTGCATAGTGTACACTGCATACTACTATATTTTACAGTCCTGTTCCACATGTACATACTATGTACTTATTATAGTTGAGCCTCAGGCGTCATGCCCACGGACCGTTGGAGGTCTGAAGGTCTGGCTACGCGAGACTAATAACTAGGTACTAACCTTGAACCTACACCTAAACCTAACCTTAACCCATGTACCTACCTTATATTACCCAGTACTTTCTTAGGTTAGTACACTGTCAGTACACGTAAAATAAAGTGTAACCTTTAAAACAAAAACAAAGATCTTTAACTGGTTGAGATGGTTTCTACAAGTTTATTAACTACTACATAATAAAGAGGTAATTTCAACAAATTTATAAATTTATTTGACTTCAAGGTCCTCCACTGTACACAACAATATCTAAAGGCCCTCATCCCTAGTTTTGTTTTTGAGACTTATTTTAATCTATGGGCACTCTTACTATCTGTAAATAATCAAATATAATTATGATTAAAATAATTAAATTAATACGTTTTAAGAGCTGAATACTCTTCAAGGTTCCTACTCTCTTTAACCATGAATTTACGTGACTCTTCTAGACATTCGTGATTTACCACACAGCGATTAAGGACAAGGATTTTTACAAATATTTTTAATCACAATTTTTATTCTACCCAATAAAATATTCTAGAGCTTTTTCATAACTAGTAAAATACCCAAGGCATTTTAAGATTTTATTAAATTTACATGACTTTCCCAGGCAGGGTTATTTATAGTTTTTTTTGTTACTTGAAATCAAATAAACATTAACTGAAATAAAATAAAATTATTATTTTTTTAATTGTCAAGGAAATTTCTCATTTTCATTTTGTTTAACTTGATGTACTAAAATAACTAACGCAAAATTACTAAAATAAAATTTTAAAAAAATGGAAAACTACTGTTTTCAGATCAGGAATCACACTTTAAAATTAGGTACCTTTTATAGAGGGTATGCGCGTGAGGTCACTGCTGCCAGTCGTGACTGCGGTTACGCCCACTGAGTGGCAAAAAGACAGAGGCAGCATTGGTTTTCAGTGTGAATGCCGCGAAAAACACAAAACACATCTAAAACAGGAAAGAGCTTTGAGACTGACTCTACAAAGAGATTTGACAAGAAATCAGAGGTATATTTTTACAGACTGCCGAAAGCTACAGAAAAGAGAAGAAAATGGATCGCTGCAATTCACAGAAACAACTGAACTCCAGGCAACACTGATATAAGTGTTCACCCAGATGTAGACCTACCTATATTGTATTTATATAAAGCGTTCACAGGCAAATTTGCTTTATGTATTTCCCCGGCGTCGAAATCAGGTTCATATAAATGTCAGGAAACACGATTCCTGGCTGCATGTCAATATCCATGGATCACTGGATCTTTGGTAAGTTGTAAGGTACACTATATAGAGTCCAACCTTTAGTTTAAACTGATAATCATTTTTTTTACTCGCGTTTTCGCAATTTCCCCTATTAACTCCAGTCATGCAGCAGCTTTTCTGCCACTCAGTCAGGCTGAGGGTGCGTGTTCCGGCGGGAAAGTGACATCAATGCATACCCTCTATATCCAGGTTTTCCAAGGTGAATTAAGTCGTTTAGCTTGTTCTAAAACTTGTTTTGTTTAATATTGTATAATTTTAAGTCATCTTGAGGCCCCCTTGGTAAGAACCACAGCTTTAGCATTGAAGGCCTCCAGTATGAGCGAGCTCCTTACCTGGTGATAGAGGAAAGCAAGACCCTTGACCTGGAAGACATAGAGTTGGTGGGGGTCGTTAGGACAGGTGGGGTTGAGTTGGGCTGGCTGGACGGTGGAAGACAAGATGGTCCTTTGGAACTGCAAGACTCCATTACCTACATCCATCTTACACAGGTTCCTGAAGTCATGTGTTCCCTCATACCTGCATGGCCAGGGAAACATAGAGAAGAAACCATTGTGCCCAAGCACCTTGTAAACTAAAATAACAGTGACTGTACATAATATCTTTAAGCAGACTCAGAATAGATACAGATATAGTGTTGAAGTTTTCATCTACTGACCGTTTAGCAGCCTCTGCCATGCGCTCCACATCCAAGTCTCCACGAGGAAAGTAGTATCTGTATGTTCTGGACTGGCAGTCAAAGCGCGCACTGAAGCCGCTTTCTACAGGGGCCCACTGCAGTATCCTGATGTCCTGGGGCAGGACTCGATTGAGCATCTTCACATAGGGTAATTCTTCTGCAGAAGCCTTGCCTTTGACTCCCACGTCAGCCGGGACAGTCACACCTAATCCTCCTCCATACTGCGTGGAGCGCAGATCAATGGATATAACCTGGAGGAAAAAAGCCAATATCAGGAATCCAAGACTTTACAAAAATATGAAAATATATTTAGGACTATACAGATCACAAAAAACAAATATAATGGCATAAATAATAATAATTTGTATTATTTATTCTTTTATTAAGATATTCACAATCCATGTTATGCTTTTAGCTGTTATAATTGAATGTTTATTTATTATTGTGTCAAAATTAAATAATTAAAAATGTGTTTCTGAATATAAGTTATCAGACACTTACAGAAATACAGATTGGTTGGACATAACTGGAGAAAAAGTCAATGTCAGGAATCCATAACTTTACTATACATATACTGTGTATATATAAAATATATGCTATCAGTTATCAGACACAATTTACAGGAATATAAATTAATTGGATAAACCTGGAGAAAAAAAATGTATATTAAAGGAACACGCCACTATTTTTGAAAATAGGCTACTTTTCCAACTCCCCTAGAGTTAAACAGTTGAGTTTTACCTTTTTCGAATCCATTCAGCCGATCTCTGTGTCTGGCAGTAGCACTTTTAGCATAGCTTAGCATAGATCATTGAATCTGATTAGACCATTTGCATCTCGCTCAAAAAAAAAAGACCAGAGTTTCGATATTTTTCCTATTTAAAACTTGACTCTTCTGTAGTTACATCGTGTACTAAGACAGACGGAAAATGAAAAGTTGCGATTTTCTAGACCGATATGACTAGGAACTATACTCTCATTACTGCGTAATAATCAAGGAACTTTGCTGCCGTACTATGGGTGCAGCAGGCGCAATGATATTACGCAGCGCCTGAAAATAGTCCCCAGCACGCTCCCTGTGCAAGCAGGTTACGTTGGTTATGTTGACAGAAGTTAGTCTATTTTCAGGCGCTGCGTAATATCATTGCGCCTGCTGCACCCATAGTACGGCAGCAAAGTTCCTTGATTATTACGCAGGAATGAGAGTATAGTTCTTAGCCATATCGGTCTAGAAAATCGCAACTTTTCATTTTCCGTCGGTCTTAGTACATGATGTAACTACAGAAGAGTCAAGTTTTAAATAGGAAAAATATCGAAACTCTTTGGTCATTTTTTTGAGCGAGATGCTAATGGTCTAATCAGATTCAATGATCTATGCTAAGCTATGCTAAAAGTGCTACTGCCAGACACAGAGATCGGCTGAATGGATTCGAAAACGGTAAAACTCAACTGTTTAACTCTAGGGGAGTCGGAAAATGAGCCTATTTTCAAAAAAAGTGGCGTGTTCCTTTAAGAATCCATGACATTCCAAAATATAAAAAAAATAAATGTATGACTATTCAGATCACAAAAATGCATAAATGTGATGAGATTAATAATAATAATTAATAAAATAATTAAAGCAATAAACAATTAAATAATAATTTATAATAATTTCATAATTCATGTTACAAAATATGAAAATATATTAATTTTTTATTAAGGTATTTGCAATCCATGTTATGCTTTTAGTTGTTATAATTGAATGTTTATTACTGTCAAAATTAAATTAAAAATTACAAAATAATTACACTTTGGTTCTGAACTAGTAATATAAATATAAAAAGTAATATTAATATAAATTAGCTGGATATAACCTGGAGACAACTGAATATCAAGAATCCATGGCATTACAAAATCTGAAAACTAATTTATGACTATTCAGATCACAAAAAATGTGTAAATGTATAATGTAATGAGAATAATAATAATAATAATAATAATAATAATAATAATAATAATAATAATAAATAAAATAATTTTAAAAAAATAATAAAAATAATTTATTGTAATAATAATAATTTCATAATTCATGCTAGGCTTTTAGTTGTTACAGTTTAGTTTAATGATTATTATTGTGTCAAAATTAAAAAAAAAAAAAATTTGGTTTTAAATATTGGATATCAGACACTGATGGAAAAATAAATTATATTGTATCACTATTTTCCAAGATTGTAGTAGGAAGCCTGGAAAATATGAAAACATGATGAATATCATCATAACTCAGTTAACTATTACAAAATTCAGTAAAAGCAGATCCCAGTACCTGAGAGAAAGCACTGACTCCTTTATCCGTGCGGCCGCAGCGATGATAGTTTGAGGTCTGTCTGTCCTGGATCAGTTTCGTCTTCAGCAGTGCCTCAAAAAGCCGGGCTTCAACGGTGTTGTCTGTGTTTTCTTGGACGGCGAAGCCCTGATATTGCCAGCCAAGATATGCCAGCCGCAGTGCCACATGTCTGCGAGGATGGGCAGAGAAGTCAAAGGGCCTCTCTCGTTTCTTCTGTCTGGATCTGTTCTCTTCACCTTCTTGATGTTTGAAGCTGTCTGATGCTTCAGTCCTCTCCTCTGTCCCAGCTCCATCTCTCTCTTCTTTCAGCTGAGCTTTCAGTCTCCCTACTTCCTCCTCCAAAGCCTTCACACGAGCCAGCAGGACCTCTTCTGACATCTTTACAATAAACACAGATCTGTGAAATAAATAACAGAGAGGTCATATAACAGCTTACCACTACGATGTGTGCATGTATATGAATGCAGTTCTAGCTTAAGATAACAATAAACAGAGAATTGTGCAATAATTCACAGTGAGCTTCACATATCATCAGTGTATAATGGCATTATTTAATTAGGTACATGTATGCAGTTGTCAAACAGATGCTCCTGTAGAATATTTAGAGACCTAGGGGACGTGTTTCATGTGAAAATCTCCACGTGTTTGCTTTATATCAACTTTCTAGGCTTCCTAATCATTTCATAAAATATAGTTTATAAAACTACACAAGTATTTTCGTGTAATTATACTCACACCCTTCCCGAAGCTTCATGAAAATAGCGAAACAACAAATTCTGAACAGTAACTTTTAAACACAGCGGTGGCTTCCGTCAAGCCACCCTTCAAAATAAAAGTCTTGACACTCACACACACTGATTTATTCCAATGAATGTGTTATGCCTTCCTCATTGCTGTATCTTCAATAAATAAATAAATAAAATGAAATGCAATACAATAATAAAATAAATATATATATTATAAAAAATACAAATATATATATATATATAAATAAAAATAAGATAAAATAAAATGCAATACAATACAATAATAAAATAAAATGATACATGTATTCTGTTGCTTTACTGTAGTTGATTTCATAGTTTATTAAATAACAATGTAATTATACATAATGAATATTATTTATCATTATGATTATAATAATAAAATCATAGTGATAAATAATATTCATTATGTATAAATATAATTACATTGTTATTGATTTAGCATATTTAGCATTTATTTAAACATGTGCCAGAGTCTGGTTCCCAATCAAAGGGTCCTTCTTTATCTACCTGACCATTTTCCTTATTTTCCTTGCCACAGTTGCCTTTGGCTTAATAACTATTTTCTGAAAGGTTGTTCGATTTATTATAATAATGAATGTGCATTACACAGCCCACTTGAACTGAAAAGATTAATACTAGTCATCCGATCTTTGATGACAATTTTCTATTTCCTCATAATTTTCTTCCTGATAAACAGCATCGTTAAGGTTTATGTTTATGCCATAGACTGTAAAAAAAACAGGTTTATGCTGTTAAACAGCCTCATAACAACTGTAGAGTTTATATCATTATAGGGATCACACATTCAATGGAATGGAATCACGTGATGAATACAACAGCGTTTCCTCGTTTTCTTTCAATCTGGAATTCTTATTGGTTAAAGCTCCTCAGAGGCCACTGAGACAGTCTCGTGATTGGTCGCCTGCCTCTCCATTGACACACATTGCTTCCTGCTCACGCGAAGGAAATCAATAGTAGAAAAGTTTTAAGTTTTAACCTACATCTGTAGCACCGATGCGACTGACGTGACAGAACTCAAGATGATACATTGTAATCGCGGTGCTTTGCTCGCGCTTTTATTTGTTACATTGTTGCAGTCGGTCTGCAGCGACTTTCAGACTCTCGCGCATCTGAGAGCCAAAGCGAGCGATAAAACTCAGTCCAGAGCTGTGGTGGAGCTGCTCCGGCGACTGCTGGGCAACAGATCTCGGGAGTTCATCGTGTCAGTCAACAGGACTCTGTCTAATGACACTTTAGACGTGTGTGAGCTGCGATCCGCGAAAAACAACAAGATCATAGCAGTGGGCAGCACGGGGGTCGCGGTGGCCACCGGGATATACAACTACCTGAAATACTTCTGCAACTGCCATGTGTCCTGGTCTGGAGACCAGCTGAATCTCCCCCGAGCCCTGCCTCCTCTCACCGGCGTCCTGCGCATCAACACACCGCACAGGTACATGTTAGAAGCTTAAGCAAATTTAAAAGTCTACATTTAAAAGTCTGCTTTAAAAAAAATCAGCTAAACCTATTACTTATTGAACTTGAAATATGTGTGTGTGTGTGTGTGTGTGTGTGTGTGTGTGTGTGTGTGTGTGTGTGTGTGTATACACACAGGCAATAGTGCTGTCAAATAGATTAATTAATCGCATCCAAAAATGTTTACATAATATATGTGTGTACTGTATATAATTATGTATATATAAATACACATACATGCATGCATGTATATATTTAAGAAAATTTTTTATATTTATTTATAAATATTTATATTCATACATAATATAAATTATATAAATATATATAAAGTATATACATGCAAATATTTCTTAAAAATATACATGAATGTGTGTTTTATATATATATATATATATATAATTATACACCGTACACACAAACTTGTTTTGGATGCGATTAATCGCGATAGATTTGACAGCACTAAAATATAATATATATATACACACACACATATATTATGTAAACACAGTTTTATTTTGGATGCGATTAATCACGATTAATCGATTTGACTGCACTAAAATATAATAATATATACACACACATATATTATGTAAACACAGTTTTATTTTGGATGCGATTAATCACAATTAATCGATTTGACTGCACTAAAATATAATATATATACACACACACATATATTATGTAAACACAGTTTTATTTTGGATGGGATTAATCACGATTAATCGATTTGACTGCACTAAAATATAATATATATACACACACATATATTATGTAAACACAGTTTTATTTTGGATGCGATTAATCACGATTAATCGATTTGACTGCACTAAAATATAATATATATACACACACATATATTATGTAAACACAGTTTTATTTTGGATGCGATTAATCACGATTAATCGATTTGACTGCACTAAAATATAATAATATATACACACACATATATTATGTAAACACAGTTTTATTTTGGATGCGATTAATCACGATTAATCGATTTGACTGCACTAAAATATAATATATATACACACACATATATTATGTAAACACAGTTTTATTTTGGATGCGATTAATCACGATTAATCGATTTGACTGCACTAAAATATAATATATATACACACACATATATTATGTAAACACAGTTTTATTTTGGATGGGATTAATCACGATTAATCGATTTGACTGCACTAAAATATAATAATATATACACACACATATATTATGTAAACACAGTTTTATTTTGGATGCGATTAATCACAATTAATCGATTTGACTGCACTAAAATATAATAATATATACACACACATATATTATGTAAACACAAACTTTTGTGTTAGATGCGATTAATCACGATTAATCGATTTGACAGCACTAATATAAACTTATTGATTTATATTGATTGGTATTTTCAGTGATTCAAGATCGAGACAATAAATTAAAAGTAAAAAGGAAAGTTTCATATAAATATTTTAAAGTTTCAAAATATATAAAACATTCCACAAAGTATAAAATGATTTATTTTTTTTATGTATTATTTCTTTCTTTTTTATTGTTAAACTTCAAACAAACAAAGTCAATGTACAGTCAGAACTGCAATAATGCATATAGAAAAACATACAACCAGGCTAAACATTATGGACATTCATTAAAAGACTTACATATAGAAACAGTTTTATTTGCTTTCTTATTATGTGAATTAAAAAATATATATCAATTCAAGAACCAAAAACAAAGGTTGGGTTTTACTGTACTTACATTTATGTATATGAAATTTAGATAATGTTATCAATTATGAATCATCAGATTTTTCCAAAATTTCCTTACATGAGCGCAAAACCAAAATAAATGAAACAAGGTTTCAGCCAATATCTCTTTTAAATGTATGTATGGTTTCATTTTTTATTATTTATTTGACACTGACCCATACATGACATCATATGTAAAGAATGCCACAGATCAATGACATCACAGTGCAATTAAATGATGTCACACTAGAGGTGATTATTGTGATGTGATTTTATATTTTAACAACAGACCAATTGCTCGGTTTCTATCAATAACTTTTGATAATTCAAATGAATAAAGCTCTGGAGAATCTTTCAAACCTAAATGTTCCTGTGATACATATTTATAATTTATTGTCACATTTATCATATGCATGCATTTTAATTCTTAAATCTGTCATATATTCTGCAAATTTCTTATTCCTATAGGGACTGAAGCCCGTACCATTTTTAACTACTTCAGAAATGACAAATATTCCAGATATTTTGATTAATTAAAATTAGATATTAGTGGTATTATTTGCCAATTTTTGACATAACATATTTCTCTTTATGGCAGTTCTAAATATACTGGCAATATTTTCACACACACATTTTTTTTTTTTTTTTTTTTTTTTAATTGTGTGTAAAATGTTTTAATTTTAAATATTGTGTACAATTTTTAATTTGAGAAATTATCAGGTATAGAAAAATCCATATTGGTCAACCACAATTGATATACTGCATATTCCATAAAATAGTTGCAAAGGAACTGATATTTAATGTCTGTTGTAGCACAGATATCAAACAAAATACTAGTAACTATCGCTAGTTTTCTCAATGTGTTTAAGCTGGACTATAATGTATTTTGTAATGTTCAGATTTGTGCAACTAAAACCATAATTGTAACCCACAAAACTTTTAACCTGACTAATGCACACTTTATTATCTGTCTAGGTAAGACTGTCTGTGTGTCTTCTTTGTTCATTTTGTTATTTGCATGTTTCTGCAGGCATCTTGTCCTTTAATGAGCAGTTGTTTGTTTCTTCTACATGTTCTCATGTAGATCCAATCAGGGCAGCCCCCACTGTGTTGTATGTATGTATGTGTGTGTGTGTGTGATTTGCAGGCCAATGAAAAAAATGCAGCATTGTTAATTCTTTCCGCTATTGTTCATGCGCATGTTTTGTAGTAGCCGAACCTTGTTTGTTGTCTGATTGTGTGTTTGTCTTGTTAGTTCTGCATGAGCTGGCCTGTACTATGTCACTCTCAGAGATGCCAACGAACAGTGTTTTCCACACAATGTGAATATGACGTTATGAATGAGGTCATGTTCTTTACAGCTCCAAAACAGTAAATGGTATTGATAAGTACGTCACAAGTAGGAGATAACAAACACTGAGCTGTGCCAGCAAACCTATTTCAGCAAATTCATATATTTTAGTGTTTGTGTAACTCTAGGTTCAGGTACTATCAGAACGTGTGTACCCAGAGTTACTCCTCCGTGTGGTGGGATTGGCCGAGGTGGCAAAGGGAGATTGATTGGATGGCACTGAATGGCATAAATCTTCCACTGGCATTCACTGGACAGGAGGTGCTATGGCAAGAGGTGAGAGTATTTGTGAATTCAGTTTTATAAACGTACATTTTCAGAGTATTGTGTTTATATTTGCCTGTTTTCCTTTTCCTGATGTTCTGTAGGTTTATCTGTCTCTCGGTCTGAACCAGACTGAGGTGGATCGCTTCTTCACAGGTCCAGCTTTCCTAGCGTGGAGCCGCATGGGAAACCTGTTTCAGTGGGGAGGACCACTTCCTCAGTCTTGGCATGTCAAACAGCTCTACCTGCAGGTACTGAGCAGTCTTTTGATCAGATACAAAAAAGTTGTGAGGAGAGATGTGGTATTATTTTTCAAGTTTTATTTTTATTATTGTCTTTTTAGGAACTTGCTTAAACATATATCACATACATTTATTCTTACTTTAGTTATAGACCAACATGCTTTTAATAAGAACTATTAATAGACATGATCAAAACCCAAGCAAACATATACACTGCCCGGCCCAAAAAAAGTCTCTGTTTGGACTGAATTAGGCAAATGCTTAAGAGTCAATAACTGGATCATTATTATTATGTTTCTATCATGTTATATGTTTGGCAACAGTTCTTCTAACCCTAACTGATGGAGTGTGTAGCTTTTCATTTCTTAAACAACCATGTAGGAAGACACATCATGGCCATATTCCAGGATGACAATGTCAAGATTCATCAGGCTCAGACAGTGAAAGAATGGTTGGGAGGGAGCATGAAGAATCATTTTCACACATGAATCGGCTCCTCTGAGTCCAGACCTTAAATTCATTGAAAGTCTTTGGGATGTGCTGGAGGAGACTTGACAGAGTGCTGGACTCTTGCATTGTCAATACATGATCTGGACCAAAAATTGATGCATCTCTTGATGGAAATAACGTACACAACATTTATTTCCATCAAGAGGTGTGTCAATTTTTGGTCATTATCTTGTATTGACAATGCAAGAGTCAAGCACTCTGTAAAGTCTACTACCTGCTAATGCACTTGCATTCACGTAGCCTTGTTGACGAGTTTGGGTGATTAAGGGCAAAGCGCACAAGTTATAGTACTTTCAATGGCCTGGCGATATCACTTCTTTTGTAGCAGAAGTATACTGCTGCAGAAAAAGTTAGGGGCTATGCAAAATGTAACGAGCAATTGCATTACAATTACTCATCACAAATGTATTGGAGGAAAGAATGCATATACTTATTCAAAAGTGTAGTCAAGTAGAGAGTAAAAGTTGCTAATATCTTTTGATATTCAGTAAAACTACAAAGTAGCCAAAAAGATATTTAAAGGGATAGTTCACCCAAAAATGAAAATTACCCCATGATTTACTCACCCTCAAGCCATCCTAGTTGTATATGACATTCTTCTTTCAGACGAATACAATCTGAGTTATATAAAAAAATATCCTGGCTTTTCCAAGCTTTATAATGGCAGTGTATGGCAGCCCAAAATTTGAAGCCCAAAAAAGTGCATCCATCCATTATAAACATACTCCACACGGCTCCAGGGGGTTAATAAAGGCCTTCTGAAGCAAATAAAAAATATCTAGCTTCCGCCAGATCACCTTCAATTTACGGAAAAAGCGTAACTGGCGCGATGTATGATGTCGGACGTAGTGTAAGCGTTTTGAAATGCGAGAGGCGGTACACTTTCTTCGTAAGTTGAATACGGAAGGCAGTCTGTCGGAAGCTAGATATTTTACTTATAATTTTTTAATTCGATTTGCCAGTAACTAATTACATTTACTCAAATACTTTAGACCACTGATATTTAGAGGCCAGATTAGACCAGAATCCAGAATATCCGAGCCACATCTAGAGGCCATCATAGAGACTTGTGGGTAGCAATCATACAAAAAGCTTTAACAAGTTGCTAAAAACCACTCAGAACACCTTAGTAACCGCAGAGCAAAACATTACAACCACACACAACACTCTAGCATTATGATGACAATGTTTGAAAATGTAAAAATCTAGTTACACATAGTCGTGCATTAAAATTTTGTTATTAAAAATCCTTTTAAACATTGTACCTTTTATTCCTGCAGTTAAAAATCTTGGACCGTATGAGATCTTTTGGGATGATACCTGTATTGCCTGCTTTTTCAGGAATCGTACCTGAAGGTATTACCAGGTAAACTAATATTCCTCAAATATGTCTTTCACACATTTTACAGGAGTGCAGATTTCAGATCTTGAAATCTTGAAATTCAAAGTGACTTTGGTTGTTGTTGAGTAAATTTTTACAGCTGTGAAAACTTCTCTTTTCTTCTGTTTTCAGATATTTGATAGTGAAGACAGAAATAATCACATTTAGTAATGTCCCGTAGGTTGTTTCCCCAAGCAAACGTGACCAAGCTGAGCCCCTGGAGCCATTTTAACTGTACCTACTCCTGCGCCTACGTGCTGGACCCACGCGACCCGCTCTTCCAGCGAATAGGAGCGCTCTTTTTGACCCAGGTCATTAAGGAGTTTGGAACAGACCACATTTACAACACAGACACCTTTAATGAGATGATCCCAGCCTCCTCAGACCCCACTTACCTGGCGTCTATCAGCCGTGCCGTTTTCAGTACTATGACCTCAGGTAACTATGCCATTGTTACCCCGTTTTGCACCAACAAGAGTTGGTAATTCAACTGGTATTGTTCTAGAGTTGCTAATTTTTCTTTGGCCCATCAGATTGCAGTTGCTCTAATTTTAAAACCCATAATTGACCCGTTTCTTATCTGGGGCACAGCTGGGGTTCCCAACCCCGTGATGGTTTGAGACACAACTGCTTACACAGATGCATTGATCACTTATTCTCTCCTATTTACTCTCTCTCTGGCAGTGGACCCTCAAGCAGTTTGGCTGATGCAGGGCTGGCTATTTATCAGTGACCCTTCGTTCTGGAAACCAGACCAGGTCAAGGCTTTGTTACACGGCGTCCCCCTGGGGCGCATGATTGTCCTTGATCTCTTTGCTGAATCCAAGCCTGCCTACTCTTCCACAAACTCCTTCTACGGCCAGCCGTTTATCTGGTGCATGCTGCACAACTTTGGAGGGAATAGCGGCATGTTTGGAACGGTGGAGAGCATTAACTCCGGCCCCTTCAAAGCCCTCCGCTTCCCGAATTCAACCCTAGTAGGTTTGGGTTTGACTCCCGAAGGCATTGAACAGAATCCAGTTGTTTACGAACTCATGAGCGAGCTGGCCTGGCGCAAAGAACCTGTCAACCTTTCCAAGTGGGTATCGCTGTACGCCTTGCGGCGCTACGGTACCATGAATGAAAACCTGACGATGGCCTGGCATCTCTTGTTTCATAGCGTGTACAACTGCACTCTTCCACAATACAAGAACCACAACCGGAGTCCTTTGGTACATCGGCCGTCCCTGCGCATGCAAACAGACATTTGGTATGAACCGGCTGACTTCTACAAGGCATGGAAGCTTCTGTTCGATGCATCACCAGGGTTAGTCACTCTGGAAACCTTCCGCTATGATCTTGTGGACGTGACGCGACAGGCTCTTCAGCTTCTTACAACTGAGTTCTACAAGGAAATACGGAATGCTTTCCAGGTAAACACAAACGTAATGGTTATGGTTGATATTGATGAACTACCGAACCAGTCCTACTAAATTACAAGTTATAAGTTGAAGTTATAAGTAATTATAAGTTGAAAATTTAAAGGGTTAGTTCACACAAAAATGTAAATTCTGTCATCCTTTACTCACCCTCATGTCGTTCCAAACCCGTAAGACTTTTGTTCATCTTCAGAACACAAATGAAGATCTTTTTGATGAAATCTGAGAGCTTTCTGTCCCTCCATTGACACTTTGATGCTTCAAAAAGTTCATAAAGAGATCGTAAAACTAATCCATATGAATTGAGCGATTTAGTACAGATTTTCTAAAGAGACTCAATCGCTTTATATGATGAACAGATGAATTTATGCTTTTATTCACATATAAACATTCATCAACTCATACATCAGTTGAACGGAAGCTCAAGCATGTTCGCTTGATGTGCGAGAACCAATGAGGTTCATTCTTGTGTTTCGCAGCACGTTTGAGCTTCCTCAAGAACCAATGAGGTTCATTCTTGTGTTACGCAGCACGTTTGAACTTCAGCAAGAACCAATGAGGTTCATTCTCGTGTTACACAGCACGTTTGAGCTTCAGCAAGAACCAATGAGGTTCATTCTTGTGTTACGCAGCATGTTTGAGCTTCAGCAAGAGCCAATGAGGTTCATTCTTGTGTTACGCAGCACGTTTGAACTTCAGCAAGAACCAATGAGGTTCATTCTTGTGTTACACAGCATGTTTGAGCTTCAGCAAGAGCCAATGAGGTTCATTCTTGTGTTACGCAGCACGTTTGAACTTCAGCAAGAACCAATGAGGTTCATTCTCGTGTTACACAGCACGTTTGAGCTTCAGCAAGAACCAATGAGGTTCATTCTCGTGTTACGCAGCACGTTTGAGCTTCCGCAAGAACCAATGAGGTTCATTCTCGTGTTACGCAGCACGTTTGAGCTTCCGCAAGAACCAATGAGGTTTATTCTTGTGTGACGCAGCACGTTTGAGCTTCAGCAAGAACCAATGTGGTTTGTTTTTGCGCTTCAAGCAAGTTATGGTTAAGCTTCTGTTTATGTTCGCTGATCAATGTTTATATGTGAATAAAAGGCTAAATTTAATCTGTTCATCATATAAAGCGATCGAGTCTCTTCAGAAATTTGTACTAAACTGCTCAATTCATATGGATTAGTTTTATGATCTCTTTTTGAATGTTTTGAAACGTCAAAGTGGTAGTTGCGTAGCTGTCAATGGAGGGACAGAAAGCGCTCAGATTTCATCAAAAAGATCTTCATTTGTGTTTCGAAGATGAACGAAAGTCTTGTGGGTTTGGATCGACATGAGGGTGAGTAATTAATGACAGAATGAAAATTTTTGGCTAAAGTAACCTTTTAAGGGGCTTTCACACTAGGCACGTTTTCTGCAGTCCGAATCAGGGTACAGTTGTTCCTGACCCCTGCGTTGCATTGGTCTGGTTTCAGAATTACATGATTCTGTCGAACCCTGGTGCATTTGCGTTCATCTTGCATCATCACAAACATGCACAGTGTGCATGATAGTAAACACAACGTGAGTCTATATATCGTGTTACTATTATGTGCAGCAAAGTGAACAACACTTGCGTCTGTATGGTTTGCATGAAGGCAACTTTCTCTTCTTGAGGAGAAAATATGAGGAGTTCAATCACTTTGACTGCTCTCACTCTGTGAGAAAGTATACTTCTCTTGTTCCTTGTTCCGCGGACAGTCCACGGGACAAAATCTTCATCTGTCCATGCACAACAGCGCATACGCACGTGATCTGAGTGCTCAAAAACAAAAGGTCCACTAGGCTGTGTGCATGCACCAAGTACGTCCATCCATGCACACTGTCAATAGATTATACTTTGAAAGGCTTGTGCGCTCAGTTGTACACTAGACAGAGTGGACAAAGGAAGTATTCCCATCATCATCACTCTCACTCGTATCCAAAGTAAATCCACCGTCATCCCCTACATATATTGTGTTGAACTAATGACGTTGTCATCAGCTAAAATGCTTCCTGATTAAATGCGGATCTAAGGCCCTGTTTCCACCTGGTATTAAGATGCGTTTTAGTCGATCAGATCACAAGTGGACAACGCTAAATACAGGTGTAAACGGGGTCTAAAACATTTTGAGCTCGTCCACTTTCGAGTTTCGACCACTTTCAGAGGTAGAAAACCTATTTTTGCTACGGATTGCTTTCGTAGTGTTAACGCTCATGTGGTCGAATGTGTTTGAAAAGCCACAAAAGAGACTACTGTCCACCTACTGACCTAATGCGTAAACATTATGGGAAGCGTGCTAGCCAGATGGGATTTAAACTTTGTCGGTTGAAGACCCAAGTTTGGTTTGAAGACAAAAAACGCACAATGTTCACACACTCACAGTGTTCTGCGTTGTGTTGCGGCTGTCAGAGCTGCTTTCGCATGACAGCTTTCACATTACAAATTTTCCATGTGAACCGTGCTCTGTTTCGAACCTACACTGCCAGTGGGAATGCCCCGTAGTGTGTACAAAATTACAGCTTTGAAATAATTTTTTTTTGTTTAATTCTCAGGCCCAAAAGCTTCCTGACCTCCTGACCGCTGGTGGCGTGCTTGTCTACGATCTCTTACCTGAACTGGACCGCCTCCTTTCCAGCAACGAACACTTCCTTTTGGGGGTGTGGCTTGAGCAGGCTCAGTCTCAGGGTTTGGATGAGCACGAGGCACAGCTGTATGATATGAATGCACGAAATCAGATCACCCTATGGGGACCTGATGGGGAAATCCTGGACTACGCCAGCAAGGAGTGGGGTGGTCTAGTGGAAGACTATTATTTACAGCGCTGGGGCTTGTTTGTTAATACGCTAGTGGAGTGTCTGGACAGAGGAAGACCCTTCAAACAGGACGTGTTCAACCAGGCCGTGTTCCAGGTTGAGAAAGGGTTTGTCTACAACCAGAGGAAATATCCGTCCAAACCACTAGGCAACACATATGACATTGCACAACGGATCTTCCTCAAATACTACCCATATGTGCTGAAAATACTAAAATGAAGAGAACTTTATGAGTTTGATCCACAGAAACATTTAGGGATCAAACTGATATGGTGGCCAACAATGGTCAAAACACCAGCTTGCATTTTATTTATCTTTTTACTTTTTTTTAAACAAAACGAATATGACATTCTAAGAAGTAGAAGTCTTGTAGAAACTTCTGATTGCTTTATATATCAGATACTGAGGTTTATTGCATTATGTATGTGTTAGAATGTCAGCAGCACAGCTACCATTTTAATTGTTGAATTTTTAGGCCTGAAACAAATTAGGTCCAAGTATGAGTTCTAGTACGCTCAGTTTTGCACAACCGTCTTAATGCAACACAAGTACACTTTGCGTTTTGAGTCAGGGGTGCGATAGCGGGCATTAGCAATGACAAATTGCAATGGTTCTTGCAATGGGTTGGCCAAGCATTTGTATCTTGTTTCTGGCCTTAGTCTTAACACTGTGCTAGTACAGAAACATTTTGTGCATTTGTTTCAGGTTTCTGATGACATTTCAGGTTTTTGTGTATGTCAAAAATACTGTATATACTTTTGCCACCCATAAAAATTGTGTGAAATGGGGAAAATGTTTTATAGACAATGCATGGTTATAGACATTGTTGTAATTTTGCTGCTTTGTAATATTAAAAGAAACTGGGTCATTCCTCCTGTCTGGATCTGCCAGACAAAACACTGCTACAGACGTTGGCTAACATGCATTGTTTGTTGTGTTTTATTCAATTATAAATTGGATGCACAAGATTGAGTTTAACTGTTTTAGGAGCTTATTGTGGACATTGTTTAGATTTTCACAAATTTAGTTTTTTTAGTTAACCAGCACAGACAGATAGTCACTAAGACCTTGTATATTAGAAATTGCTAAAATTGAGAAGTTATTTTTGTATTTTTGTCAAGTAAAATCTGTACTTTTAATTATTTTTAGTAGTCTGTCATAAATCCAGTCAAAGGCCCTCCAATGAAGTATTTATGGTAGCACTTTATTTTACAGTCCTGCTCTGCATGTACATACTATGTTATGTACTTATTATAGCAATTACAATAACTGGGTAATATCTAGGTACTAACCCTGAACCTACTCCTAAACCCAAACTTAACCCATGTAGTTACCTTACCCAGTACTTTCTTAGGTAAGTACACATACTGTAAAATAAAGTGGAATTATTATTATTATTATTATTATATATTATTACTCTTATGATGTTCTTTCATTTCTGTAGGACACAGGGAAGTTCAAAACAGTTTGAAGCTGTTGCACAAATAACTCAATAGCACAGCCTAATGTCTCAAATAACGAATTTGCCCAGTTTCACAGACAAGGCTTAAGCTAGTCCCAGGCTAAAATGCATGTTTGAGCTGTTTTAACAGAAAGCAACTTGCATTGACATCTCTTAAAATATGTCAGTGGCATTGTTTTGTCTCAAGATGCACACCAGTAATGTTTTTTTTCTAAGGCACGTTTATAAAAGCTACTTAAATGTCCTAATTGAAATAAGGCCTAATCCTGGCATAATATACGCCCTGTCTGTTAAACCAGGCCATTGTGTTTCTAGCCCTGTTGAGGTGAAGTTGTGTGAAAATATTTCTATGAATTTCTAAATAATTATCCTCACTTGAACTTGATCTGAAAAGTGGTATTATTTCAGGAATAACATTTTATGCTGATAAAAAATAATAATTTGAAAATGACAAGATGAGAAATGTTCGTATTTGGTGACAAATTAGCTCGTAAGCACTGGGGAATTGAGGGCCTTTAAAAACTACATTTCGCATGATTCATTAGGGCAGGAACTCTCGCTGACAGCCAATCAGCAGTCAGTATTCTAGCACATGGGCGTCTAGGTCAACTGGACATGAGTTCGCTCTTCTGAGCAAAACATTAGTGTTTTATATGGTCGTTATGACGAAGGCTGATATTAGACAGTTGTCTTCTGCAAATTATTGCGCTTTAGCATTCTCAACACCCTAATCGGCAGAATATACTAGAGGTAGGTTTTGCTGAAGTGGTCTGTTGTTACTGTGTGTTCTTCCGGATCAGCTCTGTTGTTTTTGCATTAATCTGTAATATATTCAACGATATATAAGAGCTCAGCAATTTTATCAATGTCTTTTGCTACTTTAAATTAATAAATGTGTCAGTAAATTAGTTATTGACGGTATCGGCATATGTAAGTGTATGAAATGTCTCTTTTATTATTTTCTTGTTTTAATTTGACATATTAGTCATTTTTTTAGTCATCAAATGTTTCAAGACTAAGAGCTATATTTCTATTCTATTCTAATTATTGTTAATTTTTTATCACGTTTTATAGATTTAATTTAATCAAAATTGCATGATTGAGAGCTATAGATTCTATTTTATTTTATTCTATTTTATTTTTTAATTTATATAGCGCATTTCCAGTGTACAATAATACATAGACAATGAACAGTTGTAGGCAAAAACAAAAGATGTTGACATTACATTGACATTGACAAAACCATAACTACATGCAAAATGAGTATTTAAAATATACATTTTCATAAGTATCTATAAAGCATACTCTTATAGAACTGCATAAAGTTGTCCATGATCACTGTGTGAAATGTGTTATATCTGTATTATATCTTTCAGCATCTCAGACCAGAAAGTCACCATCAGCTGTCAATCATGTCCATGTTCAGCACCGGTATCCTGGTCCTTACGTCTCCATTACACATTCTTCCTCTCCGCATAGCGCCTGTACTCACGTCTGCCGCCCAGGTGGTTGAGCGCACGCTTTACGTCCATCTCCACCCCGGCCTGAACCTGGGCACAGGTGGGCAGGTGCGGCCAGTCTACATCCCACCCGTGGTGGATCTTTGCGCTCTCATCTCCCGCCTTTACAGCAACGCAGCTGACATTTGTGCTCACCTTGACGTCAGGGTGCTGCTCACTAATGTCCGTGGCCAACCAGCAGCGTCGAGCGGAACCAACGGCCCGTTTCCCTCCCCACAGACGCTGTCCCACTCGCCAGAAGTAGTGCTGACAGACTTCCCCGTCCAGGATTCAGGCCAGTCCTCGCTGGTCACCCAGTGCTTGCAGAAGTACGCCGGTCACTGCTACGTCTGCACCCCGAGTCTCTCATCTGTGCTTCTGTACCCACGACTAAAAGAGGTTGGCGGCGAGGAAGATGATGATAGAGGAGGAAGAGGTGCACAATTAAAACTCTTAGAGACGTTCAGTGATGTGGTTGTTGGCGGCACGTTTGACCGTCTACACGGTGCCCACAAGACCCTGCTGAATATTTCCTGTCTGCTGGCCAATAGACGTTTTGTCATTGGTGTGTGTGACCAGGAACTACTAAAAAGTAAGTGGAGACCCTTTGGAAATCTTTACAAGTTTGTTGGATGAATGACTACACTCTTAAAAATAAAGGTTCTTTATTGGCATTGATGGTTTCATGAAGAACCTTTAACATCCATAGAACCTTTCCATTGCACTAAATGTTCTTTATAGTGGAAAAAGGTTCTTTAGATTATTAAAATGTTGTTCGCACTACGAAAAAAAATGGTTGTTTTAAGAACTGTTCACTGAAAGTTTCTCTGGGGAACCAAATATGGTTCTTTAAGGCATTGCTGTGAAAAACCCTTTTTGGAACCTTTACTTTTAAAGTTCCCATGAAATCAAAATTGACGTTTTTTGGCTTTTAGTATGAATATGTTAGCCTTACTGTTATCTATAAGCTAGTCTGCTCTAAAACAATGACAAAATTCACATTTAGAAGATCCTATCCGCCAATATAGATCAATGATTTTGACGACATCACTCTGTACTTCAGCTTCTCATCAGATTTTCTGTCCAATCAAATGCTCTCTAGAATCTGAAGCCCCGCCCCCTACATTATAAATAGATGCTGAAGCTGCGGCTAAAATCCGTCACTTGTTCACACATTTACTATTTTCTACATGGTCAATGGCACATCGTGCACTATATAGGGGATAGGGAACGATTCAGATAGTGTAAATATGCTTTCCATTGGGGCAAATTAAGTCTGGTTTCACGTTAGTGTCATGCGAACCGCCGCAGCTCCAGTCCAGAGACACGACAGCACAGAGCGGATCATATGAGCGAGTCGACACAGACCAGAAAACATATCGGACCCATTTGAATTCTGCACAGAATGCTGTATTTTAAAGCGATATGGAGGAGATCAGGAGGAGAAACAGTTAGAGATTAGGAGGAAACTGCGGTTTTACCGAGCTCAAAGGCTCTAGTCAAGCTGTGATATAAACTAAACGCTATTGGCTATTTTAAAAAAGGGGAGGAGCTGTTCGATATGTCGATATTCCTGTTTCAGTGGAAATTAAGTCAACACATTGAATAATGCTGCGCGTTTCAAGGCACTTCAGTGGGGCTAATTGAACTCAATTGATGAACTTTACACAGTTATTGAATCAACCCTGAACTTACTTGAGCTGAATAATGACACTATTGTCTTTTTAGAGCTGCTTTACAGCAGAATTTGTTGGTTTGATGGTTTGCATTGATTCTGTAATTTTCCTGTTCATCACTGTGAAACTGCTTTGAAACAATCTGTATTGTACACTCCTGGGCCAAGCCCAAAATGGCTAAACAGTAAGCTTTTAATTGTCATAAACACACATCAGGAAATTAGCCAAATTAAGTAAATGCACTACTTAAAATGCCATTGCTGTCTCAGAAATACATCAAATATACACTCACCTAAAGGATTATTAGGAACACCATACTAATACTGTGTTTGGCCCCCTTTCGCCTTCAGAACTGCCTTAATTCTACGTGGCATTGATTCAACAAGGTGCTGAAAGCATTCTTTAGAAATGTTGGCCCATATTGATAGGATAGCATCTTGCAGTTGATGGAGATTTGTGGGATGCACATCCAGGGCACGAAGCTCCCGTTCCACCACATCCCAAAGATGCTCTATTGGGTTGAGATCTGGTGACTGTGGGGGCCATTTTAGTACAGTGAACTCATTGTCATGTTCAAGAAACCAATTTGAAATGATTCGAGCTTTGTGACATGGTGCATTATCCTGCTGGAAGTAGCCATCAGAGGATGGGTACATGGTGGTCATAAAGGGATGGACATGGTCAGAAACAATGCTCAGGTAGGCCGTGGCATTTAAACGATGCCCAACTGGCACTAAGGGGCCTAAAGTGTGCCAAGAAAACATCCCCCACACCATTACACCACCACCACCAGCCTGCACAGTGGTAACAAGGCATGATGGATCCATGTTCTCATTCTGTTTACGCCAAATTCTGACTCTACCATCTGAATGTCTCAACAGAAATCGAGACTCATCAGACCAGGCAACATTTTTCCAGTCTTCAACTGTCCAATTTTGGTGAGCTCGTGCAAATTGTAGCCTCTTTTTCCTATTTGTAGTGGAGATGAGTGGTACCCGGTGGGGTCTTCTGCTGTTGTAGCCCATCCGCCTCAAGGTTGTGCGTGTTGTGGCTTCACAAATGCTTTGCTGCATACCTCGGTTGTAACGAGTGGCTATTTCAGTCAAAGTTGCTCTTCTATCAGCTTGAATCAGTCGGCCCATTCTCCTCTGACCTCTAGCATCAACAAGGCATTTTCGCCCACAGGACTGCCACATACTGGATGTTTTTCCCTTTTCACACCATTCTTTGTAAACTCTAGAAATGGTTGTGCGTGAAAATCCCAGTAACTGAGCAGATTGTGAAATACTCAGACCGGCCCGTCTGGCACCAACAACCATGCCACGCTCAAAATTGCTTAAATCACCTTTCTTTCCCATTCTGACATTCAGTTTGGAGTTCAGGAGATTGTCTTGACCAGGACCACACCCCTAAATGCATTGAAGCAACTGCCATGTGATTGGTTGATTAGATAATTGCATTAATGAGAAATTGAACAGGTGTTCCTAATAATCCTTTAGGTGAGTGTAGAATGAAGTTTTTGGCAGAATATGGCTAAAGGCTATTCTGTGCTAAGTTACTTTATCTACAGTATTTGTGCAATTCTTGCTCATTTCCTGACCAGTGATTTGTGATTAAAAAGGTTAAGACCATTAAAAAATCACTAAATATTTTGGCTTTTTTTTTTTGCCCAGGAGTATGTATAAATAAATGTGACTTGACTTGACTAGAGTTTGAGACGTTTTGCCACCATTGTTATCAACTGATAAACCACTTGGAACTGTGGCGAAACTGTTTGAACCACAAAAAAACGTCAAATCTCATATATTTATTCTTAAATGTGTCTTATCTTTTGACTCTAATGTGTAGATAAGGTCTTGAAGGAGTTGATAGAGCCATACGATCGGCGCGTGCAGAACCTCCAGGACTTTCTGAACGATGTCAAACCGTCACTCAAGTATAAAATCGTTCCTCTCTCGGACCCCTTCGGCCCCTCTATAAGCGACCCTGAGCTGCAGTGCATTGTGGTCAGCGAGGAGACGAGGAAAGGGGGTGAAGCTGTCAACAGGAAGCGTGTGGAAAATGTGAGAACGTTGGTTGTTTTCTAGTGCCTATAAAAAATCTTTTGTTGTTACACCAGAAACGCATACATTTTTTACACATAAAAATATATGAATGTCATTATGTTAGATAATAAATAGATAACAAATATACACTATGATTCAAAAGTTTGGGGTTGGTTAGATTGAATAATACTTTATTCAGCGAGGATGCATTAAATTAATCAAAATTGACAGTAAACACATTTATAATGTTACAAAAGATTCTATTTCCAATAAATGCAAAATATTACGCTGTTTTTCACAATATATAATAATCAGAAATGTTTCTTGAGCAGCAAATCATCATATTAGAATGATTTCTGAAGGATCATGTGACACTGAAGACTGGAGTAATGATGCTGAAAATTCAGCTTTGATCACAGGAATAAATTACATTTTACAATATATTTAAATAGAAAACAGTTATTCTAAATTGTAATAATATTTCACAATTTTACAGTATTTTTAATCAAATAAATGCAGCCTTGGTGAGCAGAAGAGACTTATTTAAAAAACATTTTAAAAATCTTACTAACCCCAGACTTTTGTACAATAGTGTATTATATAATTTATATAAATTTAGTTTATACATTATAATGCTGATAAATGAAAGTCTAATGTGCGCTCAAATGTTTAATCCTCAGTAAGTCATAAACTAGACGTCTGTGACCTTTGAACTTAATTATTCACTTTGAAATCAGTGTGGTTGTTACTATGTTGACCACAGTGCATTTGGACTTTGCTGTTGTCTACTTTTCACCAGTTTTTGGTCATTTACTTGTTTCTAGTGTGAGATTGAGTGATGGTTTCTGCGCAGGGATTGGGTGAACTGGTTCTGTCCGAGATCCAGCTGTTGAAAGATGCCCATCACGCTGACATCGAGGAGGAGAAGATCAGTTCTTCCAGTCTGAGAACACGATTGCTGGGAACGCTGCTCAAACCTCCATCTGTATGAACATCCCGCTCACTCGTTAATACTTCATTCATTCATATTCACTAGTACTAAAATTCCACAATCACATAATGAACTTTATCTGTATTATCATTCATTAGTCAATAACTGTCCTATTTATGCATCCTTTGAAACTGGCATATATTACCAATAGCATGTGGTTCTTGTGCATGAGGTGAATAGTGTGTTCTTCATCAGGATGAATGGTTACACAGGAGACCTATCAGGTGGTTTCGTGTCCCTGAGATGTTTTTTCAGTGCAGGATTATGGACAAAAAGCTTGTTAAGCAAAAAGAGTGACAGACCTTATTCTGTTTCCTCTGTATCACTGGGTCTCCAGACATTAATTTAAAGAGTCATGGGAGTGTGACTGCTTGTGTAACTTAATGAAGGATATTCAGTCATGTGCGTGTTGATCATGTGATGACTGATTTGGCTCAGCTGCTACTGCTTTTTCTTTTGCCTTTTGAGATTTATATATTTATTCATATACTCTAAAGTTCAAAGGTTTGGGGTTGGAGAGATTTTAAAATATTATTCTCTTATGCTTACTGCATTTATTTGATCAAAAACACAGTAAAACAGTAATATTACAATTTAGAATAACTTTTTTTGTATTTGAATGTATTTTTTAAAATGTAATTTATTCCTGTTATCAAAGTTGTATTTTCAGCATCATTACTCCAGTCTTCAGTGTCACATGATCCTTCAGAAATCATTCTAAAATCATGTTAGCAACATGCTAATTAATGCTAACAACATGTTATAAAACATGTTAGCAACTTGCTAAATCATGTTAACAATGTTAAAACATGGTAGCAACATGCTAGTTCATGCTAGCAGCACATTAAAACATGTTAACAAAATGGTAATTCATGCTAGCAGCATGTTAAATCATGTTAGCATCATGTTAAATCATGCTAGCAACATGCAAATTCATGTTAGAAATGTTAAAACGTTAACATTGTGTTAATTCATGCTAGCATGTTTAAACATGTTAGCAGAATACTAATGTATGCTAACAACATGCTAAACATATTAGCATCCTGCTGATTTATGTTAAATCAGGCTAGCAACATGAAAAAATATGTTATCAAACATGCTAATTCATGTTAAATCATGCTAAAACATGCTAGCAATGTGGTAAATCATGCTAGAAACGTGTGTGTTCCCTTGCTGTCCTAAACTTCAATTTCAACAATTCAATTCAAACTTTAAGCTTGTCAGTTTTTTTTTTTTTTTTCAAACTTTCAGACAAGGCCTTTTCAAGCCAACTTCAAAGTTTGTTTACAAACTTTACTCATCTAGTTTGAAATAGAAATCGTTTGTATTATAAATGTCTTTACTGTCACTTTTGATCCATTTAATGCATCTTTGCTGAATAAAAGTATTAATTTCTTTAAGAAATTCCTGACCCCAAACTTTTCAACGATAGTGTACATTTATATATAATTTTTGTTGTTGCAAATATTCATGTAACCTTTTTAAGATTAAATATTTGAAAAAAAATAAATGGGTTCCTTCAGATAACTAAAGTGTAGACCTATATTAATATTTTTAATTTTTTGTCATGTGACCAAAATTTAAAATAAACCATAAAATAAAATATGGTGATTTGATCATATGTGATGTGATATATTTTAGCATTCAGCTTAGTGTTAACATTTTAACTCTTGGTCTAGTTTTAAAGAAGATCCAAGTAATTGTTTATTACTTTGATTTCGTCCACATAGTTCTTATAGATCATGGTTTGATTTCCTGCTCTTCTGTTTCCAGCCGCAGCCCGATCTGTCTCTAGATCCGTATGTGATTGGTCTGACAGGCGGCAGCGGGTCGGGCAAGAGCTCAATAGCACACAGACTGGAGGGTCTCGGCGCTCTGCGGATTGACTGCGATCAGCTCGGTCATGAGGCTTACCTGCCGGGAACATCCGCCTACCAGAAGGTTGTCCAGGAGTTCGGCCCAGGTATGGAGAGGAGATGGTGAAATTACCTAAAATAAATGAATTCCCATCACTCATAAATTACTGAAAGTTCATTGTACTCATAGAAAAAAGGTAACCTGAACTCAGCTGATTGAGCTGAATGAGTTGCAGTAGATTTCAAGTTCCCAGCATGCTTTGCGTCAGACTGTATAAGGAAAATAACATTATATGAGTAAGTCATAGCAACATGTTTTTCTATTACTTTAACTCATTGGAATAATTTAACCAATTTCAACATCATTTTCTAAGTATTTAACTTGGCTTTTTTTTTTTTTTTTTTATTAGTTTTTTTGTACAGCCAATTTGATTATACTTAAAATTTAAGACAGCATCTGAACTTAAGTTTTTAAGTTGAATTACGGGGAATGTTTGTACAGTGAAATGTTGGAGCTAATAGGATGTTTATGCAATCAAATTACATGAGTTTGCTCAGTATTTTTTTGCGTAGTACAAAATCAAAATTTAAAGTTCTACTCATTTAACTTGAAAAAATTGACTTATGCCAACATATTTGGGTTTACAGTGTAATGACTCTGTTTCTACTGGCCTTCTGCAGATTTTCCCCACAGAAAAAGTGAAAAATGTAATTTAATCAATATTTTTGTTTGTTTTTCTTTGCCGTCAGAGATTCTTAATGAGGATAAGACCATTAACAGACGAGTACTAGGTGGAAAAGTCTTTGGTAACCAGGTAATTTAACTCTGCTGATGAATATAATTGAATTCAGAACACATAGTTTTCATCCTGTTCATATTGTTTGTGGTCATGTTTCTGTATGTGTTTTCCAGGAGCGTCTGAAAGCTCTGACAGATATCGTGTGGCCTGAGATTGCTCTGCTTGTGAAGAAAAGAATAGAACAAGCAAAAGAACAGGGTGAAGCATTTTATCTCTCATCCACTTCATTCTCATTCTGTTTCTGAGAATAGTTCTGTTTTAAATCGTACACCTTTTCTGGGTAAGTGTGATTAATTCTCTCGTCCTGGTTTCAGGTAAGCGTGTTTGTGTGGTGGATGCGGCCGTGTTGCTCGAGGCGGGATGGACATATTTGGTGCATGAGGTTTGGGTGGCCACCATCCCAGAGGAAGAGGTACCAAACTTTAATATAGCCACAGAGGTTTTTTTGGGGTATTTTTGGTCACCCTTTAGATTAGGGTCCAATTCTCACTATTAACTAATTATTAACTATGACTTTTGCCTCAATAACTCCTCTAATTGCTGCTTATTAATAGTTAGTAAGGTAGTTGTTAAGTTTAGGTATTGGGTAGGATTGAGGGATGTAGAATATGGTCATGCAGAATAAGGCATTAATATGTTCTTTATAAGTACTAATAAACAGCCAATATCCTAGTAATATGCATGCTAATAAGCAACTAGTTAATAGTGAGATTTGGACCCTAAACTAAAGTGACCTTTTTTTTTTTCTGGGATTCAAAATCAAATTTAAACCTGAAAATAAACACGTTTTGAAAAATTAAAAACAAAGAAGCATGTGAAAGCACCTGAAATACTGTATATAAAAATTTTTAGATTGTGCACTGTTCGGTAAGATTTTTTAAAACGTTTTTGAAAGAAGTCTCTTCTGCACACCAAGGCTGCATTTATTTGATCACAAATACAGTAATTTGAGTAATATTGTGAAATATTATTACAGTTTAAAGTAGCTGTTTTCTATTTGAATATATTGTAAAATATATTTTTTTCCTGTGATCAAAACTGAATTTTCAGCATCATTACTCCAGTCTTTAGTGTCACATGATCCTTCAGAAATCATTCTAATATGATGATTTGCTACTTAAGAAACATTTATTATTATGAATGTTGAAAACAGTTGTGCTGTTTAATATTTTTCTTCATATAAATGGTGATCTATATTTTGTAGGATTTTTTAATGGACATAAAGTTCAAAAGAAAAGCATTTATTTGAAATGTAAATTAATTTTATTTATTAATAAAAAAGTCTTGCTGACCCCACTGATCATGTGACTCTTTGTACAGATTATCCTGATAATTTGTAAATTATAAATTCACTAAAGTTCACAAACTTTTGCATCTCACTGTATGTGTATATGTACATACATACATATATATATATAGCAGATATAGTCCGCCAAGACCAAATACATTGTCATATCCATTGACATGCTAAAACTATTCAGAGAGTTGTCATGATTGAAACAACATTGGGATATGTTAACTCTCTCTGTTTCAGGCAGTGAAGCGTATAGTCCAGCGTGACGGTGTGAAGGAGGAAGACGCCTTGAGGAGACTGAAGAGTCAGTGGCCGAATGCAAAGCTGATAGAAAATGCTAACGTAGTGCTGTGCACACTGTGGGAACCTGACGTTACTCAGAGACAGGTACGCCAAACACAGCGGATGTGCTTTATTAACCTCAAAACATGCAGCTAATATCAATAATGCATGTGTCTCTTCCCAGGTATTGAAAGCCTGGAATCTTTTACAGCATCGGATTCAGAAGAGGCAAGAAACAACCAGATCTTCACTCTGAGTGCTTGATAGACTTCTATGTAAAAGCATAACCAGATCTCAACACTTTCAGAATTTAGTAAAACATTTGTTTTTTTTTCTTAGTTGATCATTTTAGAAGCATAAACCTGTTTTTTAATCATTTATCTTTTGTTGCATCAAAAGCCTGCATCCCTCATAAGCAAATGAGCCAGTATCAGTTATAGCTGTCATGCTGTGAAATAGTTGACAATACCATAAGCCCTTTTAATATACCTGCAATATACCGTTTACCATTTATTCTTGTGCCTATTGTCAGAAATAGTCGGTTTATATTTGGTGTCAACTTTGTCATTTTCAGTGAAGGCTTTGACATGATTGGTGTAGGTTATACATTCTGAGAAGATGGTTATTAATCTATATTGTGCCTCCTGAAGACCAAAGTTAAAACTGAATGTCAGATTAACCCGTAACAGACTGGTCAGTGGTTTGATGAAACGAACAATTCTTAAAACAAATATGGTTTTAAAATGAACCATTAAAAATAACAATTACCTTAATTTCATAAAACTTTAATAAATTTATTCTTCATATATACATGCATGTACAACAAATGTAACTTTTTAAAATTTCTTTCTATTAAATACCATGTCCAAGTTCTCTAGATAAACAATGCTCAAACTAGTAAATGGCTAAAACTATTGTCACACCAAGGAAAAAAAATGACCAATTAACTCAAAGCAAATATTAAGGGTGTGTGGTAAAACTGTGATTTAAAAACCAACAATAGAACAAATCCAAAATTGTGAATTACAACAGCATCTAGTGACCTCAGACATATGATAAAATGGTTTTAAAGTGCTTTTGTTCCCGCATAATTTTTGCACATTCACTCAGTTGTGTCCCACTGTGAGTCTAGCTGAACACAGCGCCTGCCCTAGGCTGTTGGATGCACAGCATTTGTAAATCCCAGAATCCCCTGGTTGTACATGAGCAAGCGTGAGCGTGCAAATGCCGTTCTTGTCATAATTCATCTGAACTCGCCCAGACTTCTCCAGCGGCGCCTCATCAAACAGCCAGATCACTTCAGGGTCAGGATATCCTGCAAACAGAAATCATTTCAGTGAATTATGATCCAATAAGAGTCTTACTGAACCCTGTAATGCCTGACACATGAAAGTCGTCAGAAAAATCAATGTTTTTAAATGGGAGAGTTTATTGAAACTTTAGACGATCTAAAAATGTCATATGCATTTGAGTATCATGATACATCAGGCTTTTATGGCTGATATAGGAGTATGATCTAGTATAAGATGGAGCTCATTCTGGCATCAATTTTATTCATATGCCCTAACTGAGTCAATATATGCAATTTGGTGCAGTTGCTGATATTTATATCTCCAAAGACTAACATGAAATTCTGATGGCTTGTAATGTAAATCTATGAGATCTTATAAAGTGTATAGCAGACTACTTGCATAAAGTGCATATAAATATTAGTTGTCACTCTCTCAATAATACTGTAAGCATTTAAATATCTACTAAGACATAGGTTTTATGATCAAAGCTCTGTAGTTTTAATTGTTGGGGGGTTAAACATGTAATGCAATGATTGAGAGATGAACAAATAAGCATTCCTCAAAAGCCTGATGGATCATATTTGATACTCTTTAAAAGACCCACTGTGGTGAAAATAAAAATTAAAAAAAGTGTATATGTCTATGTGGTGTTTTTTTTTAATATATGCTTTAAGAAATGCTTTAAAAAATTGCGGAGTATTTTCGAAATCGGTTTGAAATCGCAGTTCTCTATGTCAAAAATATGTTCTAACCAATCACGTCAACATGTGGGCGGGCTTTAGCATATCATTAACTATACTGCGAAGCAGGAGAGTCTCAAGGGGTGTGCCATATCATACCGTCCACGATAACACCGGTATAAATTTTTACATTTAAAAAAAAAAAAAAAAAAAAATATTCGCGATAATCAATGATCAATGATATAGCTACGTATGGCGCATTTACGTTCCCTAGCGCACAACAACAATAGTGAGTAAGAGCAGCATGTCAGCCTCCGATGACGATTTAGGGAGCGGTCAGACCTCTTGACAACTGACAAAACATTGATAAGCTGTTATTGATGTTTACACCGCAATATTTGACCGGAAGGGTAAAACTGACGGTTATTTTCGTCAGTTACGGCTCGTTAGATCCAGCATTCTGCCCGCTTTGAATCAGACACAGAGATAAAGTAGTGCGTAAGATTACATTTATTTGAATGAGTGAATCATAGCATTTATTTAAATAATTATCGAGAGAGAGAGAGAGAGAGAGAGATATTCGTACCTGCGTCTCTCAATGAAGAAGATGTGCGTTTACTTAAAAATAGTGATGTAACCCCATCGTTGCTGAGAAATATAATGTAGTGATCCAGTAGCTTAGCTATTTAATTGCTAAAAGTCGCGGGGCGGTGTTGATAAATTTCTGTGCTCCTGAATGCGCAGCGTGATCTCCGCTCTCTGTATGCGAGTGACACGTACGTGTACGTGTGTGTGTGTGTGTGTGTGTGTGTGCTTCAATGAAAAAAGCGCATTAATATAGAACGGTGATTCAACTGACTTGAAAGGAACTACCTGTGCATTAAACGTTTTTATTGCACACCTTCCAGCCAATCAGAATCAAGTATTCAGACAGACCATGGCATAATATACTTTAGTTATTGTTAAACTCAAATGTTGAGTTGTTATACTTTTACTCAAGATTTCCAGTGAAAACACTACCAACTTGTACCAAGTCTACTTTTTTTACTTTGCTTACATTTGACTCGTGCTGTGTGACTGTCACTACTATTGCACTATAATGCTGCTGCTGCCACCTTATGACAATACATTTACACTTCGAATTAAGTATTCGATCAATGACAGTAGCTCATTGGAAAAGGATGCAAAATGCCCTTCATTTTGTTATAAAACTATAAAACTTTGTTCCATATATTTTTTTCTATATCGTCATAAATATCATCGCAAATATTCTTGAAATATCGTGATATAATTGAGGCTATATCACCCACCCCTACTAACCATATTAAATTACCGTTATGTGTCCACCGTTGTAAAGAGCAATACCTTTGTGCAGCGTTTACTACAGTAAAGTTGAGCGAGTGAATCTCTGAGCTGGTGTGAGTGAGTGGAGGCAGGGCTAATTTGCATAATTCATGATCCACCTAAACTAAATGAATCAAGGGTGTAGAGTTACATTCAAGCTATTTTAAAAAGGCATGAAGAATTCTCAGAAAAAGAAAAAAAAACCATTTAAAATGTCATTTTGGTGATCAAAGATGAGATTTAAAAGGATAAAATTATTGACGACAGGGGGACTTTTAAAAAAAAAAAAAAAAAAGAAAAAAAAAGATAATCAAGTAAACCAAAGTTGCTTCTGTCCAGTAAATGTTCATCTTGAAATATTACTAACAATATAAGAGTTACAATTCTGACAATCAGCAAATGTTTCATAAGAATAAGACACGTCCCCTGTGGTACACGTTTTTAGAATACTTAAAGCCTTTTACTTGCTAAAGAGGTATAAACATCAAATCAGACAACAGAAGGCATGTAGTAGTTTGCTGAAAAACAAATTTAGTTATCAAAATACACTAGGCTTTATAGGGTTAAACTTATGAGCATCTCTTCAATATCCTCCTGCAGTATTTTGTTTAATTTTGTCTACAAATTTACTAGTAAATAAATGATTACTTCTGACACATTGTGAACAGTACCGTGTATTGTACAGGCCAGGTTGACTGTGGCTCCACAGCTCTCAGTGAGGTCACGCAGGGCTTGGTGGAAACGTGGTTCACTCCGCAGCTGTTTTTCCAGTGACGCTACAGCTTGTTCTGCCTCTTTTCCCAGAGCTTGCTCTGAAATACAGTGACACGCAGGACACCATAAGAGGACAAGCCATTCATCCTCGGGTAGTTGCAGGTCAAGTCATTTGTGCCACTAGCCCCCCCCAAAAAAAAACAACAACAACTCTCAAGCAATAGCATCCTAAACACTGAAGATCTTCCCATGTGTCTCACCATCTACAGTAATAGGAGAATGTGGGAAATCAGATTTGCTGCAGCGAGCCATCCTCTTCAGCGCAAGCAGGGCTTTACCGGTTTTCTGCAAGACAGAACCGATATGTAGTTTACCAAATAGGTAAAAAGTAGTATTGATGACCACCTGAAGGAAGTGATAGCCATCAGGGAGCTTCCTAATTTTCATACCTTCCACTTCTGTCGGGCCAGAAATCTTCTCATCTTGTCTTTGTTAAGGGATTTTTTAGTTGATCTTGAGTTTGAGTCGTCAAATAAGGCTATCCAGGGATGAGCTAAAGCTTTCTCACAGGACAGTCTTGTTCTAGAAGTGTAAATTGAAATTAAACACTCTGCATAAAATGCGACTTGCATAACTTGCAGACCACCTCCATTTTGAATGTTGACTGAAAATGGGCGATTAAATAAAGGGTTAACAGATTATAGTAAAACATGCATCTATCATTCACCTCTTATCCTTCATCAATAGGCCGCTGATGAAATCTTTGGCCTCATCCGTGATGTCATCAAAACTCTCAGGGTCAAACGCCCATTGTGCCGCAGTAACCAGAGCGAAGGTTTCCGCATCACTGTTTCCCTGGAATGGAGACTCGCCACTCAGTCTGGAAAAGAGTGGAAATAGAAGCATTACAGAAACCAAAATGCACATTAGTCTATAGACATGTTCAGGTGGCAGCCATTTGGAGTCCTCACAGAATGTAGCAGATGACGCCGATGCTCCACATGTCAGTGGCCAGATCTACAGGTTCATAATTGACGACCTCTGGGGCCACAAACTCTGGAGTCCCATGACACACCATCAGACGTTTCCCGGGCTCTGCAAAGGCCAAAAAATAAATAAATTAAATAAATAGTATAATATATAACACGCATATTGCCTTTTTTCAGTGTTAATTGTTTGTTTGATTGCAATTTTCAAAACCATGGGACTTTGTGTATTTGTTAAATGTTTGTGGAGTGGGGAGAGGAAATTGTGTACATAGTCCTGACTGCGCCATATCCGCCCATGAGGGAGAGAGGGAGAGAGGGAGAGAGGACAAGCAGGACAAGCAGGACATTTGTAGAAAGACAGAGCTAATATATTACTGAAGATAAAGAGGTCAGGGGAATATAATAGGGAAAATAATGGTTACGATCAGACAAGCTTTAGGATCCGCTTTAAAGGGATAGTTCATCCAAAAATGATCCTAGCCATCCTAGGTGTATATGACATTCTTCTTTCAGACAAATACAATCGGAGTTAACCTATATTTAAAAAAAAAAAAAAGTCCATCCATTGTAAAAGTAATCCATACAGCTCCAGGGGGTTAATAAAGTCCTTCTGAAGCGAAGCGATGCGTTTGTAAGAAAAATATCCATATTTAAAACTTTATAAAGTAATATATCTAGCTTGCGCCAGACTGCCTTCCGTATTCAACTCACGCAGAAAGTGTAGCGCCTCTCGCAGTTTAAAACGCTTATGCTACGTCCAACGTCATCGTCGCGCCAGTTACTTTTTTTCGTAAGTTGAATATGGAAGGCGGTCCACTGCAAGCTAGATATTTTACTTCATAAAGTTTTAAATATGGATATTTTTCTTACACAAACGCATCATTTCATTAACCCCCCTGGAGCCGTGTGGAGTAAGTTTATGATGGATGGATGCACTTTTCTGGGCTTATAATGCTTGGACTTTTTAATACAACTGATTGTATTCGTCTGAAAGAAGAATGTCATACACCTAGGATGGCTTGAGTGAGTAAATCATGGGGTCATTTTTATTTTTGGATGAACTATCCCTTTAATATTGGGACCGCTTCCACTTTTGGTTCCATGTTGACATCACATGACCAAACGCGTGTTGCTCATTGGCTGACGCAACATGTCTAATGGTCAGATACCCTTTCCTTGAGGGAGACGTCAAACTCTTGTCAAAACGCCAACGACAGCTTTTATCTGTGGTTCTGTTAACCTATTTATATGATAACGCCACGGGATAGTAACAAAGACGGTTTAATGATGTAACTGTTTGTAGCGTTGTAAAACACGGCACTTCAAGATAACGCTCGCGTTGTAAAACAATCAAATACAGAGTTGACAATCTCCACCTCACCAGTATCTCTCTGCCAAAGTCTTTTTAGCATTAAATGCTGTTCGTAGCATTAAATTATGGACCACGGTTATGCATTAGCCGCAGGGACATTACAAACTCTGCCGAGAAAGCGAAAGATTTCAGACGAAAAGAGAGAAAAAGATCGACTGAGGCAGAAAAACAGAATAAACATCGGCGCGGCCTATTCCAGGTGGAAAGCGCTGAAGGTGGAGAAAGGCATGAAGAACGACGCGGAGGTTGCTTGTTATCTGCTGGACAGGTAAAGAGTTACATACTGTAGACGTTTAAAGTAGTGAGTTTTGCGTCTTCATAAATGTGTGGGATATAGGGAGTAAGATAGCAGTCTTGTAGGCTTCTTCGTTCTGACAGCTGTCATATCAGTCATTTAAACGTGAATTACGTGTGCATTCAGTAATTTGAAGTTTTACAACATTTAGAAATAAATTGTTTACACGAAGATAAAGACATTCACTGCACTCGTTTTATTTATAAAGTGTTTTATTTAAACAATGTGGGTCAGCCACTCCAAATGGCTCTGTACTAAATGACACTTAGTTCACTTGCGGACTTAAAATATAACAAACAACGCTCATTGGTTGTCGCCTCTGTAGATACGCTGCGCTGTTTATTTATGCGACAGTTCTCGATTCTAATTGGCTGAAGTAATGTTGTTTGGTGATGCGCGAAGAGCGAGCGATAGAACACTTTTGCTGCGTCCCAATTTGCCTACTTATACTACGACCTAAAAGTATGTACTCTTTTTGTGAAGAAAAAAAAAGTACATACTTATGAGTGTGTAGCAGAAGAGTAGGCAAGCTTTGGGACATTCTATTTTCGAATACTATTTAGGACGGATAGTATGTGAATTGGGACGCACCGTTATTATCTGCTTCACCAGCGGAGACCTTTGGAGAATCAGTACCTGTACAAACTTGCTGTCAAAAGGATTACAATCGTATCCAAAAAAAAAATTTTTTTTTTTACATAATTATACACATTTAAATTGTGTTATTTATATATAAAATATTTATAATTATATAATATAAATTATAAATATGTACAGTAGGCCTATATACACATGCAAATATTTCTTAAATATGTACATGCGTGTGTGTATTTATTTATATATACATAATATTTATACAGTACACACACTTTATGTAAACAAACTTTTATTTTGGATGCGATTAATCGTGATTAACCGATTTGACAACACTAGCACAAAAACAAACGAGTATGGCACACACAAGGTGGAAAGATTTTATGGTGGAGGAAACCCTGAGTATAATGATGTCCAAGTTGCTGCTTTTCTGTTGGACAGGTAGGATAATTAGTTTAAACCGCTTTCCAGAACTTCTTATCAGTGTAATTTACATACAATTGTCATGCTGATCCACGTCGACAGATGGCAGTATTGGTGTACAAATAAGAGCAGAGCTTACGCTCGACCAGTAACCAGATAACTACTGAATGTCCTTTCCTTACAAATAAAATGCTTGTTTTGATAGAAATCAAATGAACAGAGTACATTAAAGTGTTAATGAATTTTAAAAAAAATAAATAAATAAAAATAAGCCTTGCCATCGGGAATAGGGGTCATTTACTCAAACAGGTTTGGAACAATTTGAGGGCGAGTAAAGACAATTTAATTTTTGGGTGAACTATCCTTTAAACCTGTTTGTGGTAATTTGTCAACAGTTTATTTTAATGCACTCACTTAGTAACTCACCTCATATCAAAACAAATTTCATTTGTAATGCTAGACTTTCTTCTGTATTTACGGACGTGACGTAAGTGCGCAGTTTCCTACTAAATCTGACCTGACACGCTTAAAGGGGTAGTTCACCGAAAAATTAAAATTGTCATATATTTTGAAAAATATTGCCAACCAGATAATTGACCTGGAGGTAGGGGAGGGGTTGGGGAATCCATGGAAGAATTTGAGGGCGAGTAAATGACAAATTTTAATTTTGGGGTGAACTATCCCTTTAAGAGTGGCCGGTCGGATTTAGTAGGAAACTGCGCGTTTACGTCACGTCCGTAAATACAGCGAAGAAAGTTTAGCGCGCGAGGCTGTGGAAGGGGAGGGAGTTGTAGCTCGTAGTAAATTTGGAAATAGTCAGCTAGATTGATTATGGATCGTGCTACCTCTGGGGAAACACCCGTGGTCAAAACAAAGGCGCCTCGAAACCTGATGAGAAAGAGAGAATGCAACAGAATCTACAGCAAAACTAGAATCAATATCGGCAGGGCTTTTGAGCGATGGCGACAGTTGCGAGAGCTGAAGAGGTTCAAGTCCGACGCAGAGATGGCTTTCTTTTTGCTGGACACGGTGGACAGGTAAGGGTTTAGTTGGGGGGAGGGGGGGATTGTTAGGTAGCCAACCTTAAAAAAAAAAAAAAATTAAATAATAATAATAATAAAGTGTTTCAGTCATTGGTGTCGATCTAAAGCACAAACTATATAGAAAATAAAACTAAACCTCCCTAATCTACACTAAGTAAATGCGTTCATTGGCTTATAGCGTATAACGATTGCCAGCGTTACTCCTGTACAGAATTGCCAAACGGCAGTGTTCCTATTCTCTCATTTTCGTTAACTAAGGGTGTGTGGTGAACATCTTTCACAAGACAAGTCTCCAAGAAAGAGAGGACGACCGCGGAAAGCAACAGCTGCATCGCAAACTGAGGTATGGAAGAAAACAGCTTAACATTGCACAAGCACAGTCAACCTAAGCCAAGTATTTAAAGTACTTTAATGGTTATTTGCTATTGTTAAATAACAGTAGCTCTTGTCAGACTGGTAGATTTAAAAGGAATTTGGTTTACATTGCATTTGATAGAACATGCTAATCTTAAACATGGATTGATTTAGGATTTATCTCAGCCCAGTACAGACCCCCACTCAACAGACCACTCTCAGCCCAGTTCGGACCGCCAGTCAGACTCAGAATCTCAGCCTAGTCCGGATCCCCAGCTCACAAACGTCGAGGTCCTTGGCATCTGCTATGACCTTCCTTCCCTGTGGCCTTATAAACCAGTAAGTCCTCATTACATCAACACTAGTTTGGTCAGGTTATGCCATTACAGTGCTTGCGATCCAGCAGTTTATTAAAATCCTAAAAAAAAAATTTCCCCCATCAAATTTCCTGCAACTATTTAAAAGCTTTTTGCACTATTTACTGAATTTTAGCTATAGTTGTGCAAAGTTTAAGTTTATAATACATGCCATTTGATTTATGACTGCTCAGTTTTATAAAAAAAAAAATTAAATATAGAGTTGTGGAAACCAAATGCAACTGCTTTCTGCACTATAATTTTGCCCTTTATACTAGCAGTGTTGTGCAAGTTACTCTAAAAAGTATTTACTAGCTTCCAATTAGTATTACATCTTTAAGAGTAAGTAGATTACTGTACTAATTACGCTAAAAAGTCAAATTAGGTCAGGTTTAAAGGGAGAAGTTTACAAAATAAATTGTTAATCTACTATTGTTATATATATATAAAATTGTTTAATAGTCTATACAGTATTCAATGCAACTACATCAGAACTAATTCAATTTCAGAAATTAAGAGTAATCCCTTACTTTTTCAAGGTAAAAAGTAATTAAGTTACAATAATTAAATCACTTAGTACTAGTATGCAGTGTTGGGTGTAACTAAGTCCCTATTTTCTGCTGTTTAGGATAAACAAGCACAGCCTGAACGCCGAAATGATGGGTCTGATCTAGATGTTGTGGTTGGTTCTATTGCACCATCGTATGGCTTTGTTCCTCATAGTTCGTCTTCAAGCACAACCACAGAAGACAATGCAGTGAACTGGGAGGAAATAAAGGTTGGTGAAACTGTACTAAAAATTGTCTTTGCTGTGAAAAATGTGGACATTTTTTAGGAAGTAGTGTTTCATATTTTAGTAAAGCCATCAAAACTCTAGATATTCTCAACCAATATTATATGCATCCTGGGACGCTATTTAAGCCACATGAGGACACGAGGGCTGCTTTACCTTTTCAATCCACTCCAAATCCATTTTCTTAAACATGAAAAAGTTTGGTAAAGAAATTCAAGCCCAATCTTGTCTACAATGCTTAAACAGGCCTTCAGATCAAAAAAGTTAAGATCACAAGAAACATTTCAAATTTAGTCAAATGTGTCCAAACTGTGCACTGGTTGTGTAGCTGCTTTTGATGCTTTAAAGCATCAGGGCAATGTCTAAAATCTAGCCAGTTAGCTCACCAATTGTTTTGTCTCTTCTAGGATGAACTGGCACAGACTGCACAGCGACTGGAAGAGCGTTTAGATGCCATGAGGTCCTTGACTGATGGAGCATTAGAACCCATTTCAATGACAAGAGGAATAGAAGATCAGAAGGAAGTAAAATGGGTGGTCAACAAATCCAGTTTGAAGGGACTTTTTAGAACCTGCCATCAGTGTGGAGAGCCAGTTCTGGAGTTTAAAACGCTAACATCAGGGAGCCTCGTCCGCATTCAGTGGGAATGCTCAAAGGGACATCTCATGTGGCTTTTCCCAAACTACAACCCAACGTAACAGACACTGAAACCAGACGTGAAAGAATGGACCGTAAAAGTACGCATCTAGGTTTTATAAATTGTGAATAACAAATAAAGTTTACACTTTGGAATAAATTTCTTTTTTTCCCATTGGTGGAACAGCAGGTAGAGCTGCACAATTAATAGTTAAGCATTCAAACAACCACACAATCTTATTCCTAAATGACAACGATTCGTCTGCGTCTATAAAACCTTTGACAAATCCGATCACAGTGAAACACTCAGAGCTGCGCTGCCGCCGAGTAGGGGTGGGAGGAAGAGAGAAAGAGAGAGAGGAAAGGAAAAAAAAAAAAAAAACACCAATTCTCTCTCCAACGATTCTGAAAATTTCAGAAACGATTCCGAGCATAGTTTTTAAACCGCAGATGCGCAATGACGCTGCATGCGTTTATACACCCGTATTCTGCTTGCTTCCATTTCCTCACACCCACACATCACTTGAACCTTCTGTAAAATAATCTTTCATAAGGTTCGGAAAGGTTGAAGTGAATTGCAAGGACATTCGCGGGCTTCATTGCACAGGACACGCACTGTGAGAAATGTGCGCTTTGCTTGATGTTACAAAGGTGTCGTTTATGTTTGGAATGGTGTGGGCCTATATATGAAAAATATGAAACTCACTGACAGAAGGATGCTTTCAATTTCAAATACTCACATGCAGCTGTGTGCACTCCATGTATGTGGTTAAATTTGCGTCTCATTGCATTTATGATGCGAAATTAATGTAATCAGTCAGTTATGTCTTCAGGGATTAAACAGACAGGACAAAAATATCTTATTTCAAAAGAGATCTGCGCATTAGTGTAAATGCAGCTTATTAGATCTTCCGCTGTCTATGATGTTATCAGTAATAATTAAACAGTAAAGCTGAGAGAGAAAGAAAAAAAAAACAACAAAAACTGCTTTTGAATTGATAACGTTCAGATGGGCTACTCTTAAATATGCTACTGAAAGCACTCTTTGGTTATTGCTTGTAATGTTTCGTTCCTTTTTATTATTTACTAGGCTACTTGCTTTTATATTTTGATGCTATATTCGTTTATGTAGCCCATTTTAAAATCTTAACATACGTTATGTAATTAAATTTTTTTTTAAAAAAGGATTGAGATTAAGAAACTAAGGAAAAAAAAAAATAATAATAAATAAAAAGTTTAGAATCGGATCGTGAGGTGCCTAAAGATTCCCGTCTCTACCGCTGAGCCAGAGAGAGCAGTTGTCATGCATAGATAAGAAACAGCTTCAGTATTTTCAACCACACAGTATCGTTATTTCTGTCTTACAATAATTCAAATTAAATCAGACGTACTCTCATGTTTATAGTTCGGATATAAACACTGATGTCTGCGGTAGCGATCAAAAGGTGTGATTGACTCCATTTTGAAAGTAAAATAAGGATTGTCTCAATTACATTGTTAGTAGGTGGCGACAAGGGACTTAAAAAGGTCTCACTGAATCATTAATTCAAGAGATTTGTTCAAAAACGCCAATTCATCCAGTAACGAAACATGTTAAGTTTGAGCGAGTTAAACCGATTAAAACAAATTTATATTTTTAAATAGACTTTAGCACTTAATTTTCAGAACCTCTAGTAAATTACAGGTTTAGTTTTGTTTAGTTATCCATTTATATTGTGGGAGATTTGTGATCTCTATTTTAAACAATTTATCCTTAATCGTGCAGCTCTAACAGGGCGTATTGTGAAAGTTTTAAAATTTGAGTTTCAAGATCTAACTTTGCTCCAGATAAAATACAAAAGTAAAAACAACTAAATGCTGAACTCACCCAGTTTGCTGGCCAATCCAAAGTCAATGATCTTGATGAGCGTCCCAGTGCCGTTCACGCAGACGATGTTCTCTGGCTTCAGGTCGAGGTGAATGATGCGTTTGCGATGCATGTACTGGACTCCTTCCAGGATCTGACGCATGTAGTTCACACTGTTGGGTTCGGTGTGCTCAAAATTCTCATCCACAATCCGTTCAAACAGCTCACCGCCTGCAATACTTGAAGACATGGATTATCGTGGATTAGAAATGCATTCTTGTTTTACACAATTTACACAAACGCATTGGAGATGTTTTCCTTAACTTTCAAAATAAATTTTCAAACATTTTTAGTGGGTAAAAAGAACCACCATAAATGTAAAAAAAAAAAAAAAAACCTGTGAGCAGTTGAATAAATATATCCACTATATTAAGACCATCTTAACTAATCTGACCAACTAGCAGTTACTCAAAGGGTTAATCAGTCTTTGCAGATTCCAATTAGACTAATCTACATTATGTAACTTAAGTTATGACCAGTCTTAAAAGGGAAAAAGAAAAAAAAAAACCTTAGATGGCTAACTTGTAAGACTAGTCTAAGCATCTTATGCAATCCTTCAATAAGACTTTAAAGAGGGGGTCTAATGCTATTTTATGCATTCTGACTTATTTACACTATTAAAGAGTTTCAAATAAAAAATTTTTTTTTTTTTAAATTAGTTGGACGCGTCGAGTATTTCTGTGCCAAATACAATCCTTCAGGATTCTAACAATCCTAAATAGTGCGTTTTCCCGGAGCAGCAACAGAGTTCTGCAAGTGTGTTTGTTTGTTCGTTCCCGGTCAGGAGTCGAAACCATAGGCGGTGAGTGAAACTCCATCAAATATCTGTGTTTTGTTGACACTCTTCGTGTAAGTGCATATAATGTAAACACGAATGTATAGTGAATCGAAAGTTATCCAGGGATAATGCCATGATGTATCGTGTGTGTGTTTGTGACTCTTTAGCTCCGCCCACTGCACACCTCTACGAGTTCGGCTGTTTTCAGAAAGAATCGCTACAGTGCATCTGCCTTTTATAAATGATAAAACTTAAGACTCTTCGGAGATATGAAGGATGCAATACTATATAGGTACTCAAGATTAACATGAGATTCTCAGAAACTGCGTTATGTACCCTTTAATTTAAAATGTGAATTTCACATAATTAGTTCTTCTCTGTTTTATATAGTTCCATAGAACATTTTATAATGGTTCGAGATATAGTATGTGTGTGTATAAGCCATTTAATGTGAAATTTTAAAAAGTTTTGAAAAATTTAACTCACTACTCAAGAACCATGACGATCTCGGTTGGGGTGTCGTAGGCTGCGAGACACTGCACCAGCTTCGGATGGTGTAGATCGTTCATCAGCTTGATTTCTTGCCGAGCTGCCATTTTGTCTCTGGAGACACGGGCCCGGTAGAATTTCCCCGCACACACCCGACCCGTCTGTTTATGGGTCATCCTGAACACTTCCCCAAACTTTCCCCTGTGTGGAGGTATATTAACATAATTATGTTTGAGATGATCAACACAAATCCCAATTTTATAAAGAGGCTGATACTCACACTCCCAGTTTTTCATGGACATGATAATGATCCCTGGCTTTATTTGTGGTGTCAGTCACAACCTCCACATATGAGGTCACTTCCTGTTGTGGCTCAACTGTAACACATTAATCTTGCTTCAAACTCTTGCTTGTGGAACACTGACTTCTTAAAAGAATGCTGTGCTTACTGCACACTACACACTTGGATAGCATGGTTAGAAGTTAGAGGTGATGGGCGTCCATCTACCTGCAGTGGTCATCTTAATGCGGTCCGACTCCTCACTGGGGTCACTGACTCCCACTGCGTTGCAGGCACGTACTCTGAAGCGGTACTGTCCCTGGAGGTCGAGACCGGATCGGACCCGATACGAGGTGTTTTGACACCGGTCAGTGAGTACAGTCCAGTCCCCGGGCTCTGATTGGTCCAGCCTCTGATGCTCCACTACGTATCCTGTGACAGCAGATCCTCCGTCGAAACACGGCCCAGACCAGGACAGAACCAGAGATGTGCAGGTCAGCTGGGACACAAATGGACACGAGGCTGGAGGTTCGGGACAATCTGGGGAGAAACAAAGTGGACGAGAACCAGTGTTATTAACTAAAATTAAAACAAATAAATTAGAAAAAAATAAGTGAAAATCAGAAATGTTGCCTGAGCAACTAACTGAAAAATGTTAAGTTGAAGTACTAAAATGACAAACTGAATAGATTTAATAAAAATTACAAGAGGACAATTTCTAAACCTTTAGCTGTGGTTATATTTTAATTGACATTTTTATATTTTGTTAAACTAATAAAATGACAAAAGCACATGGAATTATGAAAAAAATAAATACAAAAAGCTGACAAGCACATATATAATTATTAAAATAAACTAAAGCTAAATAGAAAAATTAAGACTAAAGCATATAAAAATAAAACCAAAACAAGTGAAAATAAAAATATATTAAAAGGTAAATGGAAATTGAAAACTACCAATTAAAATGACAAAAGCACAATTTCTAAAACTTTAACTGAAAGTATAAAAAAAAAAAAAAAGTTAATTTTTGAACTACAGCAAAAAATAAAATAATAAAAAAAAACGACAAGCACATAGAATTATAAAAACTTAAAAATAAAAGCCAATTCAATAAATATAAAATAAAGCTTCATTTAAATATTTAAAGAATAAATCAATGGCAAGCGCATACATTTATAAAATATAATTGTATGAAAAAGTTAATTAAATATAAAAATTTAAAAAAAAAAAAATAGTAAACCAAATCTAAATAGAAAAATAAATAGAGACAAAAGCATATCCAATTACTAAAGCTTAAAATAAAAAATAAAAAAAGAACTAAAATTTAATTTACTAAAACCTAAAATGAAAAAAATAAAAGCCAATTCAAATTTTTTTAAAGCTAAATGGAAATAACAGTAGAAGCACAATTAAAAAAATAAAATAAAAACAATTCAAAACTGCATTAGTAAGCTATAAACGACACTAAAATAACACTAATAAAAACACAAAGGCAGTCTGATTGGTTGTCCCGTCATCACCACAGATGTAGATGCATGTAGAATGATTTGATACAAAGAAGCCAACAGGTCAAAGACTTTAAGGTGATCTACATTTCTTTTATTCAGAGAATGAACAGTCTTACCAATGACACTGAGGCTTGCGGTCCAGTGAGCTGTGCCTCCTCGGTTACAAACAAAAAGAGAATAACTCCCTGCGTCTACAGGAAGAACCTCAGAGAGAACCAGAGTGCTGCTACTGCTGCTGCTCTCCACACTCGCTCGCGGTCCTTCTAACACGACCTAACAGAGCAACGGAAGACATGCAAACTGACTCGAAGATATTTTTGGGATTTGGTCTTGTAAATACAGTGGACACAATCACTTTGCATTAAATATCAAACCAACAGGCATTTCTCTACACCTCTCTTCTCAGTGACTTCTAATGACCTGGTATGAAGTCAGTCCTCAAGTTCACACAGGTGTAGAGAATCACATTAATCATCTTCCACTAATGCAGGGTTCCTCAAATCCGGCCCTGGAGAGCCAATGCTCTGACCCTGATCAAAGACACCTGAACAAGCCAATCAAGGTGGAGTTTGATCAGGGTCTGAGCTAATCTCTGCAGGGCAGTTGACAGATTTGAGGAACCCTGCAGTAATGCTTCACGGACCTTTTCTCTGTCATGAATCCAGCAGGACGCCACCGGCCCAGAGCTGCTGAAACGGCAGTGCAGTCGAGCGCTTCCTCCGACACAGGCCACAACCAGCTGCTGGGGATCCAAAAACTCTACTGCACCTGGAAAACTGCCTAAATTACTACAACAAACACAGTCTGACTACTGACACAAAGATTGAAGCAGTTCAGGTTCTCAAACCACAAGAGATGCTCCACCTTTACAGCTGCATCGCTTTTCTTATAAGAACGCATTGCTATCATTGATTGTGGCCTAGCTGCTCAATTCCTGTAATAGTATTGAACTCATTTTGAGGATCTGAATTAGTTTAGCCCAAGTGTTATTTTGGTAACACTTTACAATAAGGTTTAATTTTCTAACTACACTTCTACAGCATTTATTAATCTTAGCTAAATGTTAATCTCAATGGTTTACGAATACATTGAGTTCAGACGTTGCATCTGTAAACGTTAATGCACTGTGAACTAACAAACACTAACAAAGGTTAATAAATGCTGTAAAAATATATTGCTCATTGTTAATGTTAGTTAATGCATTAATTAATGTTAAATTAGCCCTTGTAAAGTGTTACCGTTATTTCAATATCATTGAAATCATAGTTAATATTTCTATATAGTCTGTTTTCATTTTAGTGAAAGTTTTAGTCATTTTGTTGTGTTTTTGTCATTTCTTTCGAAAATAAATATTGCCTAGCTGAAATAAAAATAATTTCATCTTATTTCAATTAATGTTCATTTTTAAGTAATAAATGTTTATTATAATGTAGCCCAAGAAAAACAGTTAAATTCTATGTAAAGTGAATTAAAAGTGTATCCATCCAGTTTGTTCTCTTTACATTCTAAAATGATTCTAAAATGCTTTTGGGAAAATAAAATAATAATAATAATAATTCACTGTAGTCCAGGTGTTAAATGTAAAACAAAAGTACTACCTTCAACCTTAACTGATTACCTTAACATATAAGCGAAAGTAAAACTGAAAACTCCTTTATCAGAAATCACACACTCACCTGAGCTACTGCAGGCTGTTGTATTCAGCGTGACATCTGCAGTGAAACACAAACCAAACTCATGAACTTGAATAAGACACGTACATATTGAGAACTCATCAGTCATGTGACTTGCTATTGTCAAGACAATGGGGTAAATAAATCTGGCATATAATTGGCTAGAAAACACATTAGGCCTCTGTGATTGGTTACAGGCATAACGAGACCCAAGAGTCTTCTGAGTTTCCAAACCCACATTCTGCATTGACATTTAGGCTGCATCTGAAATCACATACTTTCCTACTATATAGTAGGCGAAAAACAGTATGTGACAAAAGAAGTATGTCTGAATTCACAGTACTCATAAAAGAGTGGGTAAAAAGTGCATACGATGGACACTTTACTATCCCATGAGGCCACGGGAGAGGATTTGTGAATGGAGGTGAAGGGACGTAACTTACGCTGGTAGGTCACATGATAATAACAACACGTCGACGTCCGAATTACATTCATACTACACACATTCATGCTATATAGAACATACTTTCTAGCAGTCGTGGAGTAATCACTTATTCAAAATAAGTACCTACTCAAGAGTGATTATGATTACGTCCATGATTTCGGAGCAGCCTTATGGTAAACGCTGTACAAAAAATAGAAAAGTTTTTCCTTTGTGTTTTTCAAGTACAGACGTCAACTATATCAAAATGATCCCGTTCACACGGATCCACGGAAATGATTAAAAACGCTGTATTCTGCTGCCATGCCACTAGTTGGCGTCTTGGCGATGTCACTTTGTAAAGAAACACTTCACGCCTATAGACTGAACACGTAATACGCATGCGCATGACATCACTGTTTTCATAAACGAACGACCAAAACGCATACAAAGTTTTCCGTTTTAAATTGAAAGCGGTGTCATGTAAGGTCAATAATTAGATTACTGCTGTTCATGTAAACATAGTCAGTGATCATGTGTGAAAACCCAATTAGTTCACTTAAAAATCAAAACTCAACGTTTTGAGGAAGAAATAATTTTTTTTACCCCCGTGCATTTCTGTTTATAGTGTAAATATACCTAATTTGATTACTTAGAAATCAAAACTCAGTGTTTTGAGAGACAAATAAAATGATCACCCTTGCATTTCTGTTTATTTTGTAAATATATACTGAATATGCATACAAGTCAAGTCACCTTAGATGACAGATTGTTTCAAAGCAGCTTCACAATATAGCTCATTCAAATTATGCTGTAAAGCAGCTCTAGCAAGCCAATAGTGTCATTATTCAGCTCAAATCAGTTTAGTGTTGATTCAGGTCAGTTCAATAACTGTAAAGTTCATCAAATGTGCATGCATACTGTATGTACAGTGTATTTGTGCATACACTGTACACAAGTGAGTGCTATGATAAACTCCTGTGCGCTCCAACAAGCAAAAGACACAAGATAGTCGTGTTTATCATATGTGTGTAGTTTGGCGTATATGTGGCTATTCATTTAATGGTTTGTGTTAGGGGTGTAACAGTACACGTGTTCGTATACCGAACCGTTTCGGTACAGGACTTTCGGTATGGTGCACGTGTGTACCGAAGGTTACAGAATGCAATCTTTAACAGTTAACAGTAGGCTTGTTTTACGCGCGGAACATACTTCAATCCAAGTTCCCACACGAACATATTAAGCATTCTGTCCATTTTATCACGAAATTCAAACGATAAATGCCAACAGTATGAAGAGCCTGCAGCTACAGTCCCGCACACAGAGTCCCGCATTCTCAGACCCCTCGTTTTTTTGAGACAGCGCCTCCTGCTGTTTGGAAGATCGTATAACACCCTTATCCAAATGCCATTGAAAACAATAGGATGCAATATTAAGGTATCGTTTCATTTAAAGTTTTCCAAATAAATGTACACAAAATAACGATTTTGCACACATATTTGCGTTCCCTGCTCAACGCATGTGCCAAAAAATCTCATTGTGTTCTCTGACTAACAAATTACCCAGTAGTATTTTTTTGAGTGTGGGTGGTAATTGAAAGAAAATTACTGATGGAAGAGATACAATTACAGATTGAACTATCTTCTGAAAAATATTATGTGATATTATATTGCTACAATGTTTTTTTAATTCCAATTCCAATGTTTCTTTCAGTTCAACCTATGATAATGGTCTAATTAACATATTATACCTTGCTAACATTACAAAACCTGTTTTTTGATATTTTGAATGCAAAGCAAAACTCAAATAAGAATAGGCAAAACACCAATAATAAACAATTCTGTACTTTATTTAACTATCACCTAAACATCATCTTGCTGTAAACAGGAGAAAGCAAAGAAAAAAGGAAGAAAGAATTGTGTTAGTGACTTTACTTTTCATCTTCAATTGCATAAGGTAAAATAATAACTGTACTTTCTGGTAGGCGACTGTTCCTTCTTTTTTCATTTGTTTGGCAATCACTCTGTCAAATTCCTCGACTTCACTAAAATAAAAGATGAATGCCATTGTCAAAAAATATTGTGTAATAATAAATATTTTTTGCAAATGCAAATTACAAGCATACCTAGGGTGATAAGTATGCCTGCATCTCACATAGGCCATGAATGATGGCCTGTCCGTATAAATAAATTAATTAATTAACATATAAAACATTGCATATATGGCAATAACAGAAACAATCCAATTGACAAACATGTTTGGGCCTACCTCAGGAAAAAGAAAACTACAAATGAACTCTACTTCATCTGTGAAATTCAGTTGATTTTTTTTACTTATCCTGTGTGCGGGACTGTAGCTGCATGATCATCTCTTCCTAGTCAAAGAATAAACTTCTTCATCTTCTGAAGGTATGTTGAGGATACATTACAACTTACAAGTGCTTGAAGTGGAAAAAATAAAGTGCCGGTACTCACCAAAGGGGGCGGGGCTTTGTTTGGGGAGGGGGGGATTTATGGGGGGATTGTTTAGTCAATCATTCAAAAAGGTCCATATTTTAAAGCTCTTTCTAACTTGTACTCAGCCTTAAAACTAACATATAGTTCTTGTAATTGTTTAACTATAGCATTTGTTACAATAAGGGTTTATTTACAAAGCAAGACCATTGGCGGCTCCTCATTACCATGCAGGCCAATGTTAACTTTTTTCTTTCTTTTTTTTAATCTATAGCATTTGTTATGAAAAATAGCAACACAGTTAGAAACTATAGCTACAAAAAGCCACAGGTGTAATATACATCTTTAGTGAAAAATCTATTCCCTTAACTGATTATCTATTATTAACTATTCTACAACGTCAAAATTTACCACAATAAATACAATAGAACGTGATAAATTCTAGTAAATGTGGTCATCATGAGTTTAAAAAGCTTGCAGGATGATGTTTTCCCCTCTTTTCATCAGTCATTTAGTTTTAGATCATGTTCGACTTTCTCCGTAGTGTTTTACTACATTCTCAATAGAATTCAAATGGGGCGCACATTTTATCGTCAGCGTCGCATAGGAACGGCTCGTGCAAATCTTAAAGCCTTGTTTATACTCGACGCGTCCGCACGAGCTCGAGAGTGCGCGCGGCAAAAATGACGTCATCGCGGAGTGGGCGATCTTGCGAGTTGAGAGCTCGAGACCCCATTTCTCTTGGCGGTGTGCCAAGCGGACGAGGCGCGCGCGCAGTCAGCGGAGGCTCGTGCTGCGGAGCCAGACGAAAGTATAAACAAGGCTTAACACTTTTGGAGCGCGCTGGTGAACGCACCTACAGTGATTAGCGCGCCACTTAATTAAACAATTGGGCTTCAGTCACAGTCATATTGCACAGACAATTGATCCGTTATAAAAACAAGAAGTAGCTGTACGCAAGAAAAAGTGCAGGTACGCTTAAGAGTAAAATGTAGAAGCGCCGGTACTGAAACGTATCATATGTCGTGTAATGATCAATCAGTGTTTCAACGGCGGAAAGACGTCAATAAAACAGCTTGTAATGTAACGTAGCATTACATTTACCTCAGAAGTCATTCAGAGTCCACAGCTTTTAGTTCACAAGAGAAATGAACTCTTTCGCTAAATATGTGCACTATATTAGCCTATATATATATATATATATATATAATTATATTCTACTTAACCTGTTACTGAAGTCTTGATTATTTAATGTATGTTTAAATAAATCTGTCATGAAAATGACAGGCACTGTACTAAATAATTATTTCAATAACGAATTGGAGTAAAAACATAATTTTATAATTAGATTTAGAAGTTAATGCAAAAACTGCCTTGTGTGAAGTTTGCATGTTTGCATACAATGTGTTATTTGAGTGTTAATTATTATATATAAAAATAAATAGCAACTGAATTTAGGCTAATTTGGGCTGTTGTTATATTATAGTAATGTGCAAGTAAGGGCTTCCTATATAGTTTACACTTTACAGCATTAGCAGAGATAATTTTTATATCTTTAAGAAACTTTTAGTTATAATTGAATTCATTTAAGGACAGACACAATTTGTTCAGTAAACCACTGTTTAATTTAAAAAAAAAGCTATTTTATATTTAGTTTTCTCTCCCCTGCTGTACCGAACCGTGACTTCAAAACCAAGGTACGCACCGAACCGCCAGTTTTGTGTACCGTTACACCCCTAGTTTGTGTGTGAAGTTACTATGCAAAAATACCATATTTAGAAAATAGGTAAAATAGTTTTGAATGAAGTGTTTGCTTTCGCAAGAGATGTGTGAAGTTTTGCATTTTCTGTGTAATTTGATAAAAGGAGCCATAGTTTCAGAAATTGTTTGTAAGCAATTAAAAAAAAACTGTAATATTAATACTTTTATTCAGCAAGGACGCATTAAATAGCTTAAAAGTGACAGCAAAGACATTTAATTATGTTACAAAAGATTTCTATTTCAAATAAATGCTGCTCCTGTATCATGGTCTGCACAAAAACTATAATAAGAAGTATAAATTGCAGCAGATCATCATATTAGAATGAGTTCTGGAGGATCATGTGACACTGAAGACTGGAGTAATGATGCTGAAAATTCAGCTTTGATCACAGGAATAAATTACATTCATCATATCTCACAGTCATCATATTTCACATTTTTACAATATTACTGTTTTACTGTTTTTTTAATTAAATAAATGCAGACTCTAAGCAGAAGAGACTTCGTTAAAAAAAACCCAAAAAAAAACATTAAAAAATCTTACCAACCTCAAACTTCTTCCTAAATGTCTCCAAAAAATGTTTTTATAAAAATTTAAAGTAGTGTGTAATGTATATAGAGATATCTCTGAGGTGATTTACCTGGTTTGACACAGCTCTCCTCTCTGTGTGTCAGTTCGGCTCCATTCTCTGTCCTCCTCGGCTCATCCGGTGGAGGCTTTAGCTCAAACCTGAATGTTGAAATGTAGGTCTTCTTTTGACCCTTTTCAATAAAAGTCATTATTATAGTGTGATATAGAGCTTTCTCTGAAAACTGTTCCGTCTCTTCCTCAGATGTGCATGTCTCCTTTCATTTCTCTCACTGCTCAGTTTAACAGCATTCTTGTTCTACTTGAAGTCACAGGAAAGAGCAGCTGTTATCAGGTTGATCATATGAATGGTTTGAGAGAGAGACGTGGAAAGGTGAAAGCTGAAGTGATTTAGATGAAGTGGGCGGGGCTTCCACACGTGGCCTGTAACCGAAAGCTGCTCAATCACTGTCACAATCCACAACAACAAATAAATATTAAAAACAACGTGCACAAATGTGACAGTCTCACTGATAGAAAACATTGTAGTCATTAAAATGAAGCCGAAAATATTGAAATGGCACCCATGATGTTTCCTCTGCTCATGGGTGTGTGACATATATAATGACATTCATTGCAAATGTGGATGAGCCTGTCCGGCTGCTTGATTATTTTGGTTTCTTTGGCCTGATGCATTGTAAACCTCATATTTTCCAACATTCGGGTATATATAATCTATATATTCTTATAGATGCATCTTGCATTTCAGATCACCATCACGAAAAGCAAAAATGTGTTTTGCATTAATGTGTGTGTGGTCTGTGTGTGTGTATGTTTGTGGTGTGTGTGTGTGTATGTGTGTGGTGTGTGTGTGTATATGTGTGTGTGTGGTTTTGCTGTTTTATTTGACAGATCCATAAAATGTCATATGACTGTATAATGCTTCATTCTAAAGGAAATTTAAATGTCTTTAAATAGCCTATCTACATGTGTTATACACACCGATCAGGCATAACATTATGACCACTGACAGGTGAAGTGAATAACACTGATTATCTCTTCATCACGGCGCCTGTTAGTGGGTGGGATATATTAGGCAGCAAGTGAACATTTTGTCCTCAAAGTTGATGTGTTAGAAGCAGGAAAAATGGACAAGCGTAAGGATTTGAGCGAGTTTGACAAGGGCCAAATTGTGATGGCTAGACGACTGGGTCAGAGCATCTCCAAAACTGCAGCTCTTGTGGGGTGTTCCCGGTCTGCAGTGGTCGGTATCTATCAAAAGTGGTCCAAGGAAGGAACAGTGGTGAACCAGTGACAGGGTCATGGACGGCCAAGGCTCATTGATGCATGTGGGGCACGAAGGCTGGCCCATGTGGTCCGATCAAACAGACGAGCTACTGTAGCTCAAATTGCTCAAGAAGTTAATGCTGGTTCTGATAGAAAGGTGTCAGAATACACAGTGCATCGCAGTTTGTTGCGTATGGGGCTGCATAGCCGCAGAACAGTCAGGGTGCCCATGCTGACCCCTGTCGACCGCCGAAAGCGGCAACAGTGGGCACGTGAGCATCAGAACTGGACCACAGAGCAATGGAAGAAGGTGGCCTGGTCTGATCAATCATGTTTTCTTTTACATCACGTGGATGGCCGGGTGCGTGTGCGTCGCTTACCTGGGGAACACATGGCACCAGGATGCACTATGGGAAGAAGGCAAGCCGGCGGAGGCAGTGTGATGCTTTGGGCAATGTTCTGCTGGGATACCTTGGGTCCTGCTATCCATGTGGATCTTACTTTGACACGTACCACTTACCTAAGCATTGTTGCAGACCATGTACACCCTATCATGGAAACGGTATTCCCTGGTGGCTGTGGCCTCTTTCAGCAGGATAATGTGTCCTGCCACAAAGCAAAAATGGTTCAGGAATGGATTGAGGAGCACAACAATGAGTTTAAGGTGTTAACTTGGCCTCCAAATTCCCCAGATCTCAATCCAATCGAGCATCTATGGGATGTACTGAACAAACAAGTCCGATCCATGGAGGCCCCACCTCCCAACTTACAGGACTTAAAGGATCTGCTGCTAACATCTTGGTGTCAGATACCACAGCACACCTTCAGGGGTCTAGTGGAGTCCATGCCTCGACGGGTCAGGGCTGTTTTGGCAGCAAAATGGGGACCAACACAATATTAGGTCATAATGTTATGCCTGATTGTTGTATAGTAAGTGTGAAGTTAGTCATTTATTTGTTGTCATTATACACAACTGGATATAGCCAAAGTTAAATTAACTTATTATTGCTCTTTCATAACTCAGAAGTCATTTGAAATTCTAAGTTTAGTATCAACTTAAGTTTCTTCTAAAATTCCTTGGTAGAAATAATAATAGAATAGTTATAAAATTAATATGGAAGTCTCCATTTGTGTTAAAGACATCTAATTGGATATCTAATCTAATCAAATCTAATCATGGGATTTCTGGGAAGCAGAATAACATAAACACAGTAATTAAAGTAGATAATAGCTGTTGCATTTTTTCATGCATAATGCAGATTATGCAGTTTTTAGGGTGAAGATGACACAGGTTGTAACCTGATTACACACAAACACACTGTCCTACTAAAAGTGTTTTTTCATGGGAAAATAGCAAGCATGTTGACGCCCTCGGCATTTTTTAGGAATGGAGAAAAAAAGAAGAAATTGCTCAATCCAGGAAAGGAGGCTGCGAACGTGTGAGAATGGTGTAGCCTATGCCATGTCAGAAATATGAAAAATATCTGAATTCAGTTAACAAGTTCGTTGGTTGGTGGTTGGCAGTATCATACTTTCATATTTTTGACATGAGCGTTTCCTGCGTCGATTTTCAGCGGCTGCTCTCGTACACATAAATTTACAGTGTCATTGTAGTCCGATTGACGAACAAATGAATCTTATGGGTGATTCTTTTGAAGAATCGTTCGAAAAGACTCACGAACTTGTATCAGTTTGACGAATCCTTCACTGAATAAACTCACCGAGCAGTTACTGAATCAACGTATGACTCACTTAACTTTCTGAGCCGCTTACTTCATCATTATGTGCCAGCAAGAAAGCAAAAATATATTGTCTGTTTATCTTCATACCTCACGCTCATGTCTTTATTCATGTTTATAGCTTACCATAAGCCTTCTGATAATGCAGTGGAATTGATAGGACTACATTATAAAGGCCTACCCGTAATAATAGGCTAATATGAAAATATTAACATGTTCCCCCCCATATTTTGGTCTAAAATGTTTTGGAGTGGTAGTATAGAATAGGGTTATGATAAGTTAAAAGCCGATGACCTACCATGTATTGTTTTTGAAACTTCTGACGTGTAGGATGTTACATTTCATGTTGACACAAGGAAGAGTACAAGACAAATCAGCAAAAAATATATATATTGACGTTCTGTTATTGTTTACATGAGGTTCTCCAGTTTCAGCGCTGGGAATAACAGATGCCTCCATTACGTCATATTAACATAGCCTACAAACAAAATCATAATGCCAATTTATTAATAATGATATAAATTAGAATAAATAACTCTAAAATCGCAATGAAGTAGTCTACATTTTTTTAGACGAATGAACCACTGATCGTTGTTATTTTAGTATCATTGAGTATATATTTGATTAATATTTTAAAACCGTTTTTTTTAAAAATATATTTTGTTTTTATATTGATTTTGTTCAATATAAATATATATATATAAAACCTAATAAAAATTAGAACAAAATTAATATAAAAACAGAAAATATATTTTTTTTAAAAAACGGTTTTATATATATTAATTTTGAAAAATTAATTTTGTTCTAATTTTTATTAGGTTTTATATATATATATATATATTTTTATTTTTTTATTTTTTGTATTTTACTTCAGTTACAGTTTGTTTCAAATAACAAGTGTTTGAAGGGTTTTAGTTTTACTAAACTACAATAATTCTGCTACTGGCCTTATGGATAAAATATGTCAAGCAACTATGAAACTATTGCTAATTTTCTAATTTGCTAAAATTTCAGCTAAATTTAAACACTCAAATAACATTTCCCAACATCCTGCTGTCATACCTGATCCTGTAGTTCCAACTTACTGCCATTAGACGTCATATGCTCCTAAATATTTTTTCTTGAAAATAGATATCATTCTGTTCTGAAGTAAAATTATTTTGTAAAAATAAAGCTTGAGTATGTGTGCTGCACTTGTTAAATATTGTAAGGATTAAAACGTAACCTAGAAATAAACGTTTCTGTTCCTATAAAAACAAAATCACAAGTCAGACTTTTAAACTGTATTTGGTAGCAACTAAATAGCAAGCGGGTCAAGAATGAAGAACTCAAAGCATGCCATTCAAGAGTTTATTTTCATCTTTACCTGATTTTACCAAAGACCACAAATCTACACCAATAGTCATCTTAGCAGTAAAATGATTCCACATAAAAACCCAGGCTGTCCTTTTCATGCTGAACAGCAGAACTGGAGCGATGTCCTGCGTTCTGCTCATCACTACAGCTCAAATCAACACACACATTCAGAGATTTTCAGGAGATCTTCACAGCCTGCTTGCCATTTTGTGGAAGGAGACATTTTTAACACACAATTCTAAAACATCACATGTGTCTCTAGAGTTACTGGTTTCCTTATATTTTTGAATATCTGTTTTTAACCATCTTCCAGAACTGCCTGTTAAAAAATATGACAGGTTATGCTTGATGTCTCAAATGACCACGACGTGTCACTTTCAACACCAAGCAAACAGCAGAAGGATGGTGTGAGTATTTCACATGGACACGGGCGTTCGTCCCATTCCACACCTTATTGTGACAGGAGGGATTTTCTCTCCTTTATTTTTCAATTGACTGTTGTGTTTGTGTTAATCATCATCAGAGTTTAATTGGGGTGGGCTGCCGTCACAGGTGGTGTTGAAGATTTTCTTGCCCGATTTCTGCACATGATCTTCATTTCTTTTCTCCAAGGCTTCAATCTGCAAAAATGCATGAAACAATAGATTTTTAATATATATAAAAAAAGTGTATTTTTTTACACTTGTCTTTTCAACGTGCATGTGGACAACATATGGATACCAGTCACATGTTAATGCCAAATGTAAATGAGCCCTTTGTTATCCATAATATTGGTCACATTATCATTTGCTTTTTTGAATTTTTTTGCAAATGCAGGTTGCAGCTAACAAACATTTAAAGTCCGGACCTGGGCTAAGAAATCAGCCTCATTGTCGCTGTTGATCTGCAGTCCTGACACAGTGTTGAACAGCTCGAATATACTGAGAGCCTCGGCCACACCAGCTTTCTGGAAAAACTGGAGAACAGAAAAGAGTGTACATTAATGAGCAAAACCTTGCTTTATAGCTATCAGCATCGCTTTAATATACTACAAGATAGTTCAGACACTTACTGTGGCCACATTCCTGCAGTCCCTGAACAAGAACTCCAGACCGTGAGGGTGAGTGGGCTCTATGGACTGACTCACATCAATGAACCACACCTTCATGAGCAAAAACAGAAAATAACTTCATGAGGTCATGATGTATGAGATGAAATCCAAATCTAGAAGACTTTTGTTCATCTTCAAAACAATAATGAAAAGATTTTAAATCAAATCTGAGAGATTGCTGTCCCTCCATTGAAAGTCTCTTCACGCTTCAAAATGTTCATAAAGAGATTGTAAAATAAATCCATATGAATTGAGCGGTTTAATCCAAGTCTTCTGAAGAGACACAATCACTTTATATGATGAACAGATTTAATTTAGGCTTGTATTCACATATAATCATTGATCAGCGAACATAAACAGAAGCTCAACTGTACTTGCATGACGCGCGAGAACAAACCTCATTGGTTCCCACGAGTCAAGCAAACATGCTTGTGCTTCCGTGACCAAATTTGAAAGCTGTAAACATTGTTTGCTGATCAATGTTTATACGTGAATAAAAGACTAAATTGTCTCTTAGATAACTTGGACTAAACCACTCAATCCATATGGATTTATTTTACGATCTCTTCATGAATGTTTTGATGCATCAGAGTTTTGGGTGATGGAGGGACAGAAATCTCTCAGATTTCATTAAAAATACCTTAATTTGTGTTCAGGAAATGAATGAAAGTCTTACGGGTTTGGAACGATATGAGGGTGTGTAATTAATGGCACAATTGTCATTTTTGGGTGAACTATCCCTTTAAGAGCTCTATTGTAAAACCAACATCCTTGTACACTAGTGTTCAACAGTTTGGGGTCAGTAAGATTTTTTTTTGTAAAGCAAATCATACTTTTATTCAGTAAGGATGCATTAAATTGATCAAAAGCGACAGTTAAGACATTTATAATGTTATAAAAGATTTCCATTTCAAATAAATGCTGTTCTTTTGAACTTTCTATTCATCAATGAATCCTGAAAAAATGATCATCATAGTGTCTACAAACAAATAAAAAGCAGCACAACTGTTTTCAACATTGATAATTTCAAGTTTCTTGAGCAGCAAATCATCATATTATAATGATTTCTGAAGGATCATGTGACACTGAAGACTGGAGTAATGATGCTGAAAATCCAGCTTTGATCACAGGAATAAATTACATTTACATCAAATAAACGCAGTCTTGATGTATGGAAGCTTGTTACTGCCACAGAATAAAACAATTAAAAGATAATTGTAACTTCTTATCTCACAATTCTTGAATTATTTTCTCAAAATTGTGAGATATGAAGTTGCAATTGTGAGTTATAAAGTCAAATTCTGAGGAAAATTCTTATTTTTAGAATTGCGAATTTATATCTTGCAATTTTGACTTCATAACACGCAAGAAAAAGTCAGAATGGTGAGATAAAAAGTTTCAATTACTGCGGTTTTATTCTTTTTATTTTTTATTCCATGGCGGAAACAAGCTTCCATACTTGGTGAGCATATTAGACTTCTTTCAAAAACATTTTAAAAATTTTACTGACCTCAAACTTTTGAACAGTAGTGTAGTTCATGACAACATGAAAAGCCTTGCTTCAATGTGCAGAATTTATAAAGATGTGCTACTAATAATGTCTGAACAAACCTGTCCATCATGCCAGAGCATGTTGTATTCGCTCAAATCAGCATGAACCAGGTTACAGTCTTGATACAGTCGCTGCATCATCTGAAAAAACGGTGAATCAAAAACAAGTCATATTTCACCCCAAAATATAAAAAAAAAAGACATTATATTGTGCATAATTGTAAATGTTCTTTAATAGTACCATTATATACATGATAATTAAACACGGTAATAACCACAAATTAAAACATGCAAAAATCTTATTTTTTTACCCAATACGCATTTAACATTTTAGTATTTCAGTGCACTCACGTTCAGCACTTGGTAGTATGCTTTCTTCATCTCCTCAGAACTCAGAATGGCGTCCTTCAGTTTAGGTGCAGGAACATGGTCCTGCCCAATGAATGACATCACGAGGATATGCTTCTTCAGAATCACCACCTCCGGGCACGGGATCCCTGCTTTCTTTATCCTGCACGTACATTTATGCGTGCATAAAATAAAATGAACAGTAGCACATAAATAAAGTACATCAAACAATATTATATTGTAGTGTCATCCTAATTTATCAAAGGCATTCAGTCACAGTAGCAAATGTATCAAATATCTTTCTTGTACCTGGTGAGGTTGTGCATCTCCTTCTCAGCCCACAGGCGGATAATTTTGCGAGGATTCAGCTTGCTGAAGCGGTCTTTGAAGCGGTAGTCGTCCTTGATATATTTGTCCCGGTTCTTAAACTCATTCAGGGTGGTCTTGAAAACCTTGAGGACACACTCTTCCGGAACAATCTTCTCTTCAAAGCTACAGGAAACACAAGAAGAGTTGTGTGGTGTTGCTTAATAAATGCACAGTTGTGCTAAATGTAAGACTTCAGTGAGTTGCAAACGCAGTAATCATAAGCACCCACCTCCCTCCATTAGCATGGAACACCACTGACTCTTTTCCTGTGCTGATACAGCCATTGATGGTCTCCAGTATCCCAGCATTCACCATTTTGTACATTAGTAGTCTGGTCTTGGGATCCACAGCTTGTTCCTGATCAAAAGTGAATATAGTACATATCTTATACTGTATGTTGACTCTGAAAACCCCTAAAGCAAACTAAGCTACACTAAAAATTAAAAGAAATAAAAATAAAACAAAAATAAAATAATAAATAAAGAATGGGTTGGGGTCTTTACATAACATTTCTACTTCAGTTTGAGTCTGAAAACCCCTAAAATAAAATATGATAAAAAATGTGTTAGGCTCTTGAGGTCACCATGAAAACAAAATCGACAATTCTTGTTTTTTTTTTATGTAATATTGCAATATTTATTCATGCACATCATTATTTTTATTAAAATGTATTCCCCTCCCTCTTGCAGCGACATCTCTTCCCTGATGAAGTGTTTACTAGCGTGTGGGCGGGGCAACCTTTCACTCACCTGTCACCCACCAATCAAAACCACAACCATCCAATCAAATTCCCCATGGACAAAATCAAGTCCCCGCCCAACATTTGTTCTTGTTTGAGAAGCCGTTTCACTTGGATATACACCACACAACTTTCATTTCATGCCGACTTTAAAAGGGAAAAATACTCACAGCAGTAGAGTGCTCTTTCTTCTCATGAAGTCGAGCGCTACGGCGCTGCTCTGTGTGACAGTGGCGTTTTAGAGCGTTGTACACTTGGTTGGAGAGCTTCAGGTCCATGCCGATCCCATCTCCCACCTGCACCTCCGGAGCAAACTGTATAAATGCATTCAGAGAATGAGAAGATTAAATTGTAAAGACAATTCCCTAAATGTTATTTGGATAAAGTGTGAACAAGCCTTACATTATCCATACGTGCTGTGTTCTTCCGTCCACAGACCTCCTCGTCGTGTTTGGTGGTGATGTTCTTGCCTTTCCCAATAAAGCCCTTTTTAGGGGTAGTAGTTGGTTTGTCTGAGTAAATTAAATGCAGTCAGGTCAAAAATAGTTAAATGTGTAGCACAAACAAGCAGAAATAGCTGCAAATTAAATAAAATATAAATATTACATCAAAAGCTTGGACTTAAAATTTAAGTATTAAAATGACTAAAACTAAAAAAAATAAATGAAAGCTACATAGAAATATAATAAAACTAATAAGAATGACAAAAATCACATAACAAAATGACTAAAATTTTAAAATATTAAAATAAAAGTTAACTGAAAATATTAATAAATACAATAATTGTGTATTAAAATAATTCTCAATTAAATGCAAAAAATGAAATTAAAAAAAAAAAAATATTAATAAAAAAATAAAAAATAAATGTATATATATATAATTTTAATAAAATAATAATAGTCATAATAATGTAATAATAAAATATTACTAAATAACCCTGTTCTTGTAGCTCACCAGCTCTGTATGGGTCATGGCGAGTGTCCTGCCAGTCCACCTCATCCTCAGAGCTGTCACTGTCCTCATACGGATGAACCATGCGGTAGTTCTCAAATGATATGGAGACTGGAAATGAATTGTTCAGGTTATATATATATATATATATATATAAAAAATTTCAATATTTATTATAAACGATTAATCTGTACATGTCATCATTTTTTTTTTTTAAATTCATGTGCCTCATAGTCTTTAATCAATATAAGTTTCCCTCTCTCTTGCAGCGACATCTCTTCTCTGATGATGCGTTTACTAGCACGAGGGCGGGGCAACCTGTCACTCACATGAGATCGACCAATAGCAAATCACAACCATCCAATCAATTCTCCATGTACAAAATCAAGCCCCGCCCTACATTTTTCTTGTTGGAGAAGCCGTTTCACTCGGATATACGTCACAATAGGGAAGAAAAAACAATCGCGCCTTCCATTTCATGCTGACTTTAAATTTAATTTTACCTTTGCTGTCTCCATTAAACTTCTTCTCCTCCCTGCGCAGCTGCGTATCAAACTCGCGATCGAACTCCATCTGAAGCATCTGGGCCAGTATCAGGTCACTGGACGTGTCCGCTTCTGAAGTGCAGGTCAGCTTCAGGTCGGTACTGAAAATAATAAGAAGTAAATACATACAAAAGATGTTTCAGCCATCAGAAATTATGAAAAACTTGCTTCAAGTAACTACACTTTTTGTGATGAAAATGCAGCTGCTGCCTTAGTTATATTTTGAAGTCAAACTAGTTAAATAGCAACTGCTGGTTTAAAAAATTATTTAAAAAGGACATGAAAAATGAATTCTAAAAAGCCTTAGTTCTAGAGCGGCACGATTCTGGAGAAATTGAGAATCACTATTTTTTTTGTTTCAAACAGAGATCATGATTCTCCCACGATTCTGATCAGACAACTAAACAAAATAACATGTAATTTACTAGCGGTTCTGACAAAATGTTAATTGCTGCAGTCTATTTAAAATGTTTCATATGAATGAATTATATATATAAAAAAACTGATTCAATTCATTTGAATGAATGATTCAATGACAAATACATGTTTTAACAGCCACTTGTCGCCACCTACTGGTGTAACAATGTAAGCAGCACAATCGTTATTTTGATCGTTTCCGTAGATATCAGTGTTTATCAGAGCTATAAACTTTTATCCCAGTACTTCTGATATATGAATATTTGTAACACAAATAATGATACTGTGTGGTTGAAAAGACTGTTTGTGAAGCGGTTTCATATCTATACATGACAACTGCTCTCTCTGGGTCAGTGGCAATGCAGATCTGAATGTTCTGGTGTGATTCTGTCAAAGGGTTAATAGACAAGTAGGCCTTAGAAATGAGCTTGTGTGGGTGTTTGAATCAAGACTGGGATCTTTTAACGATGAATCGCGCTGCTCTACTTAGTTCACTTAGTCACTATACCATATATTACCATTGTAGAAATAATCTAAACCTAAGATGGCGGGGTACTAGACCCGTAATAATTTGATATGTAGGTTTGTAAGACTCACTCTGGGCAGTCTGGGAAAGTGTTGCCGTCCTCATCCAGCTGTCGGGCCAACTGCTCACTCATAACATCAGCCAGAGAGCAGGGCGATGGTGCCAGGATGGTAGCGCCCCAGGGGCTCTGGGAAAACAACAGAATAATCACATGAATGACTGATACACTCGATCACTAGAAGTTAGGCTTGCGTTCCAACAACTAACACCATCAGAATAAAGCAAAATAAAAGCCCTGTCATGAATAGTATTTAAACTTATATGTACTGGCCTACATTAAAACAGTCAAATTGAGTTTTATATTCATGACAGTTAGACATTGTGGCAAGACATTTGCTCTTTTTAATACAGGTCTACAGGGTGATGGGAATGCAATGTGCAGTGCTATTATTGTTAGCTGAAACTAAAATTAGAAACGTTTTCAGTAATTAAAATAAACCAGCAAATAAAATATAAATATTACATTAATATTTACATAAATATTACAAGCTTAGACTTAAAAAAACTTTTAAAAAAACTAAACTTTAAGTATAAAAGCTAAATAGAAACATAAAGAAACAAGAATGAGAAAAGCACATAAATTGACAAATATTAATTAAAATGAAAACTGAAAATATATTTAAAAAAAAAAAAATAATAATATAATTGTGTATTAATAATAAATTGTGCTGTCAAATAGATTAATCACAATTAATCGCATCCAAAATAAAAGTTTGTTTACATAATATGTGTACTTTGTAAAATGATTATGTACATATAAACACACACACGCATGTATATATTTAAGAAAAAAAAGTATATTTATATATAAAATATTTATATTTCATATAAATTATATAAACATATATACAGTATATACACATGCAAATATTTCTTAAATATATACATGAATGAGAGTGTATTTATATATATATATATATATATATATATTGTGTTAGATGTGATTAATCGTGATTAATCGATTTGACAGCACTAATAATAAAATAATTCTTAAAATAAAAGTGAAAATGAAAATAATTATTTAAAATTATTTTTAAATAAAAATAATAATAATGTAATAATAAAATAATACTTAACACTGGTCTTAAGTATTGTAATATTTATTTGACCTACTTATAAACCCTCAACCCTTATGACTCAAGTCCAGATCAAGAATTTCAAAGTCCACATGCTGAAGCTGACCTCACCCATGAACTTTTGCACCAGGTAAAACTACAATTTTGTTCTATTCAGATACCTTCTAGCTGGGTAAAGTTCATCACTGTTTAACTCCAACCCAGTGGTCAGAGTTTGAGTCATCATCACATGCTAGGCAGGTTTACACTCACATTACTCACCCTCCTGTTGTATAATGCTTGACAGGGCCTGTACTAAACCAACAACCAACATATTTCACAATTGCCAGGTTTTTTTTCCACAGAAAAACGATACATCACACTGTTAGGGAATCTCACCTTGGTTTCATGTGTAGATACTTCAAGTTGGTCCATGTTGATTGACAGAAGGTTTAGATTCAAGAACGTGACGTTTGTAATACTTTCTACTTCGATTAGATGATTCGGTAAAACCCGTGTAAGGTTCGTTAATATCGGCTTCAATCCTATATGTAACACTACTTATTACTATCTTTGACCAAGACCGCTAAAACGTGGCTTAAAACAAGAAGTTATTTCGGTGACCGACTGTGTGTCAGATAAAAATAGATGTGAGATACAATGGTTGGTGGGACAACCCAGTATGACGTCATGACTCTATTTTTCAAAATAAAAGTGCAATAAAAACACAAATATAAATGATATATTTTATAATTATGTAAAATCTGTTTAAAAACAGCCAAAGCCTTCTTTTATGTCCACTTCTTTTTCCTTTATGTTATGAAAACAAAACTTTTGAGATTGTTATTAATTTATTTATCCTTTTTTGCATTCGAAAACCATTCCTTTCATGGTAAAAACGAATAATTAATTATCTAATTTATCATTTAAATAGTTGTAATTCAAATATAACAATAATTTATGAATTAATTAATTAATTTAATTAAATGTAAATTATTTTATGTTAAGTTATTCTATTTATGTCGTTGTTGTGATTTGTAAATTTGCATTGAACAATTTTATGTATAGAGCAGAATGCTGATTATTTTTTATTATTAATGAACAATATAAATTTACAAACGCAAGTAGGGAACAATAATATGCATGTGAAAATATACACAAATAACATGTAATTAAATCTCCATTCGATATCTGTGCATATAGGCCTATGCTTAGATAGGTTCATGTGTATGAAATAAACAACAGCATATTTAGTACAATAAACAAAAGCATAATCTTCAAATGGAATGCTGATTATTGATTTGCAATCAAAAAATAAATAAATGGAAGAATAAAAGGCATCCGTGTTAAAATATTTTATTGTGTATCACTAATAATAATAAATAATATTATAAGTACTAGAAAATTATGCATTTCCGTTTAATAATATTTTTTTTTATCTCTGTTCTCGCATTTAAACCAGATTTCATTCAGGCTTTTATTGGTTAAAAAAAAAGTGCTGCGTGTCACAGTGGGCGTGGCCAGCAGAAGAGAGGAAGTGCAGATGAGATGTCAGAACACTGAAGAAGAAGAAGAAGGGTGTCAGAGGAGCTGTGCATGAAACCAAAGTTACTGATGCATCCACTCCAATGAATGTGGCTCGCGTGATTCTCGCTCTAATATTCTGCACACTTTTCATAGCATCTTATTTCACAAATAAGGTAAACTAACTTTTATTATACTTTGGACAGAACCAATGTGTGTTTGTCCTGTTGTTTTTGGATTGTATGTTCAAGAATGTATGCATTTTCTGAATGCAATTAAAATGCATTTTTGTGTGTCCTAGATTGATAGTAATGCTGACAGGTACCATAACTCACAACAATGTGTAATTGTTATTTGCTTTACAGTATGTTCTGTCTATCTTAAAGTTTACATTTCCAACCATTTTTCAGGGGTACGTATTCATTAAATTATCCCTCTGCTATAATCAGAATTGAATTCCTAATCATTTACATGATATCTCAATATTTATTATCTTTATCATTAACTCTCTACAGGTGGCAGACCTCCACTGGAGCTCTACTGCTACTGGTTACATGGAAACTGGGTTTGGTTGAAATCAAAGGATTCTCCAGGTAACTAAATATGCACTTATTATTATTTGTGCATTATATATTTATATACAGATTATTATGATCTGTTTATTAATATTTGTTCTCTGATTGCCGTGTTTGTTATCTAGATCTGCAGCATTTTCCCAGCTTCCTGGATCTTTTTTATTTATTGGAAATATTTATGCGGGGTCCAAAGCACTGTCGCTTTTGGTAATTACACAAAATATGTTTAAATATAAACCGTAGGAAGACTTCCCTATGTTCAGACTGAATGTGCAAACTTTTTATTCGCTTATGTTGAAATATGTTTGTCTTTCCTCTCCTTTTTTTTTTTTTTTAGCCCATTCCTTTTTTCTTTGTGCTACAAAATGTCTCTGAAGTCTTTGCTTTTCTCATGGTAGCAGTAACTCACAGAGAGGTACGTCTGAATCCTGCTTGGTTAGCTGAATATTTCTTCAACATTTATTTATTAGGATTAAAAGTCATAATGCAGCTTGTTTTTATAATATTCTCATACTACTTCAGATAATCATATCTTAATGACAATCATGGTGCCATTCTAATTTTCTTTGTATTTGCATTATTCAGAAATCATCATGGATGAAATTATTAAGGTATGTTTCTTTCAACCAAATAGTCCAAAATGACTAAATGACAACAAAAATTGTACAAAAAAGCAAAGACTAAACTATATTTAATGAAATGATTGTCTTTATAGTGTGTGTATGCTGCTGGGATCTGCCGCCAGCCTTATTCTGTACAATCTTCGGGTATGTTCACTCTCACATACATAATGTTCTGTCAGTCGTTTATCACTGTTTCCTGTAACAGTAAAAATCACCATGTCATATGTCCTCTTTATGGTCCCATTCGTCTCACCTCTCAGTTTGGTCCCAGTGGTTACACATGGGCGTCCGTCCATCTGTTCTGTGTTGGTGAGTGTTTATTTATTTGTTGTGGGACCCAGAATTGAGTAACGATCTTAAACCTTCAGAGAAAATTTGGAGATATTAAACTGTGCATTTTACCTGTGTTTTCTGATCTCGTCTCTTTTCTAATTTAGGTGCATATAAAGTATTCCAGAAAAATACAAAGACAAGCCATCTGAGGTGGTTTACTGTTTTTATGTACACCACCATTCAAAGGTTTGGGGTCGGTAAAGTCTCTTTTGCTCACCAAGGCTGCATTTATTTGATCAAAAATATAGTAAAAATAGTACAATTGTGAAATATTATTACTATTTATAATAACTTGTTTTCTATGTGAATACATTTTAAAATGTAATTTATTTCTGTGATCAAAGCTGAATTTTTAGCCTCATTACTCCAGTCTTCAGTGTCACATGATCCTTCAGAAATCATTCTAATATGATGATTTGATGATCAAGAAACATTTCTGATTATTATCAATGATGAAAACAGTTGTGCATCTTAATGTTTGTGATTATATATATATATATTATTATTATTTTTTTTTTTTTTCAGTATTAAAATATTTAGAATATTTCAAATAGATCTCTTTTATGACATTATACATGACTTTACTGTCACTTTTGATCAATAAAATTATTAATTTCTTTAAAAAAAAACTTAGTGACCCCAAACTTTTAGAATGAGAATGCATGTTGTTTTTGCTTATACTCTAAGTAGATGCCAGGTAACATAATAGAAGTATTATGTTATCTATTAAATATCTCATTATAAGTGTCATTTTCAATATGTAATATTACAGTGATCTTGAAGAGCAGTTCATCAACTATGTGACCAGGTAAATGGATAAATATGAACATTAATGTCTTAACTTATATATGCACCCTCAGATTTGTGAATGCAAAAATGCATATTTTGAATGCATGTACAGTGGGGAGAACAAGTATTTGATACACTGCTGATTTTGCAGGTTTGCCCACTTACAAAGCATGTAGAAGTCTGTAATTTTTATCATAGGTACACTTCAACTGTGAGAGACGGAATCAAAAATCCAGAAAATCACATTGTATGATTTTTAAATAATTAATTTGCATTTTATTGCATGACATAAGTATTTGATCACCTACCAACCAGTAAGAATTCCAGCTCTCACAGACCTGTTAGTTTTTCTTTAAGAAGCCCTCCTGTTCTCCACTCATTACCTGTATTAACTGCACCTGTTTGAACTTGTTACCTGTGTAAAAGACACCTGTCCACACACTCAATCAAACAGACTCCAACCTCTCCACAATGGCCAAGACCAGAGAGCTGTGTAAGGACATCAGGGATAAAACTGTAGACCTGCACAAGGCTGGGATGGGCTACAGGACAATAGGCAAGCAGATTGGTGAGAAGGCAACAACTGTTGGCGCAATTATTAGAAAATGGAAGAAGTTCAAGATGACGGTCAATCTCCCTCGGTCTGGGGCACCATGCAAGATCTCACCTCGTGGGGCATCAATGATCATGAGGAAGGTGAGGGATCAGCCCAGAACTACACGGCAGGACCTGGTCAGTGACCTCAAGAGAGCTGGGACCACAGTCTCAAAGAAAACCATTAGTAACACACTACAGCGTCATGGATTAAAATCCTGCAGTGCACGCAAGGTCCCCCTGCTCAAGCCAGCGCATGTCCAGACCCGTCTGAAGTTTGCCAATGACCATCTGGATGATCCAGAGGAGGAATGGGAGAAGGTCATGTGGTCTGAGGAGACAAAAATAGAGCTTTTTGGTCTAAACTCCACTCGCTGTGTTTGGAGGAAGAGGGATGAGTACAACCCCAAGAACACCATCCCAACCGTGAAGCATGGAGGTGGAAACATCATTCTTTGGGGATTCTTGCTTTTCTGCAAAGGGGACAGGACGACGGCACCGTATTGAGGGGAGGATGGATGGGGCCATGTATCGCGAGATCTTGGCCAACAACCTCCTTCCCGCAGTAAGAGCATTGAAGATGGGTCGTGGCTGGGTCCTCCAGCATGACAACGACCCGAAACACACAGCCAGGGCAACTAAGGAGTGGCTCCGTAAGAAGCATCTCAAGGTCCTGGAGTGGCCTAGCCAGTCTCCAGACCTGAACCCAATAGAAAATCTTTGGAGGGAGCTAAAAAAAAGTCCGTATTGCCCAGCGACAGCCCTGAAACCTGAAGGATCTGGAGAAGGTCTGTATGGAGGAGTGGGCCAGAATCCCTGCTGCAGTGTGTGCAAACCTGGTCAAGAACTACAGGAAACGTATGATCTCTGTAATTGCAAACAAAGGTTTCTGTACCAAATATTAAGTTCTGCTTTTCTGATGTATCAAATACTTATGTCATGCAATAAAATGCAAATTAATTACTTAAAAATCATACAATGTGATTTTCTGGATTATTGTTTTAGATTCCGTCTCTCACAGTTGAAGAGTACCTATGATAAAAATTACAGACCTCTACATGCTTTGTAAGTGGGCAAACCTGCAAAATCGGCAGTGTATCAAATACTTGTTCTCCCCACTGTATACAGTATATAAATATACACTGAATTAATAAGTTTTAATTAATAAAAATTATTATTAAGTTATGACAACATATGTTTTTAGATTGCTTTAACTCGTTAAAATAAGTTAAGCAATTTTCAACATTTTTATGCAGTTATGCAAGATTCAACTCTTTTTTTTTTTTAAGTCAGTTTAATGTAATTTAAGTTGAAATGACTTAAACATCCAAGTTGACTATACTTCATTTAAGGCAGCAACTTTTTTTTTTTTTTTTTACAGTGTACACTGAACAAAATTATAAACGCAACACTTTTGTTTTTGCCCCCATTTTTCATGAGCTGAACTCAAAGATCTAAGACTTTTTCTATGTACAGAAAAGGCCTATTTCTCTCAAATATTGTTGACAAATCTGTCTAAATCTGTGTTAGTGAGCACTTCTCCTTTGCCGAGATAATCCATCCACCTCACAGGTGTG
>CM077189.1:30126765-30169265 GCA_039654105.1 Coreius guichenoti | reverse complement strand
TCTGACATGGAAGTTGCACCAAAATATGAACATGCTGAACAGATTAGTCAGTAAACTTTAAACTTCAATATTTTTCATTTCTGTCACTCATTTTTGTCCCATAACTCAGGAATCAGTGCCTGTAACACAAAAACATGAAGCATCTGGACGCCAAAACCAAAACTTGGATTCCACTGCAAACACACTTAATGTGAACGATTTTCCTGATTTTGTCGCTTTTGTCAGCAGTTTGAGGTGTGAAAACCCAAAGCGGTCCAGCGCAGATGAAAAGTTCGCCAGTTATGCTAAGACACAATTAACAGAGCAGATGATTATGAGTTCTCTGCCATCCAGATGGAGATACAGCCCTGACCAAAAAAAAAAATACAGAACAGTGGGGGGAAAAAAGACTGGAGCAAACAAGGGCGAAAAATGCTTGGATGCAGAGAGTGGTTTGTGTTTTGGAACAGGTGAATGGTTTATACTCCAGAATAACCATTACCATTGTGTGTATGGAGACCAGAAGCTTGGCTGGAGTCACACACACACACACACACACACACACACACACACACACACACACACACACACACACACACACAACAGTACCAAATGGAAGCCTTACACGCCTTTAATTCCTCCCCTGCCTTTCCTTTTCCCTTTTTTCTCGTGAAATTCACATACCCCTCTCGTCCCCCTACAGATCCATTAATTTCGCTACGGTCCCAGTCGTCATTCACTCCCAGTCACACCCCGCACATTATGTTTTTAAATTTTTTTTTCAGTAGCACTTCTTCAGTAGTGCACTTTGGCAAAACGCAAAGCAAACATGTTGCGAGACAGCAGGGAAATATGACAAATGAGATTTTCCTAATCATTCCGCAACTTCAGAATATAATACTAAAAACTCGAAGGAGGAGGTGGGGGGAAAAAAAGGTTATGATTATTGTGGGTAATATGAAATCAGAGAAACAAATAAATTCCATTTCCAATGATGCTGTTCAATTTATTGAGCTATTTTGTTGTCCATTTAACAACCCACATGTGTCCAATAATGAGCCGCACACATTATGCCTAATTATGTATATTTGGGCTGCGTTCGATGGTCTAACAAAAGCTTTCGAAAGGGACAATTACGTTTGTTGCTTGGTTACATCGTTAAAAATATACCAAATAAGTGCAGATTATAGGGGTGTGGAGGTACACATGTAAAGCATGGGTATTGTTGCCAACATGCTCATAATTTGATTCATTAGGAAATGGCAGCATTTTGTTTCTAGAAAGGAGACTGCTTTAAAACGTAATATCGACTTTAACGTTTCCGTGCCTCCGTTGCCAAAAATGTTTTGTTGTTGGAGTGTATGATCACTCTCTTTTGTCAACGAGGCACAATATAATTTGGTGCATTCTATTCTCAGTTACCCTATTTGCATAATTATGCAAGCAACCACACTTGCTTATAAAAAAGCACTTTTCCAGGCTGCATAATCAACCCGGCGGCAGCTACTTTAACGCCACCGAGTTTTTAATCCGGGTTTCAAAGTAGTCAAGCGGAGGAAATCGTCTTAATCTGGACACCGGATGCGGGAAAAAACAGCTAGGAATTTTCCGACGGATCAACTTCCAACGGGGCGGTGTGATAGACAAATGTGATGGACGAATAGATGGATGGATGCGGTGGGGGAGGAGGGAGAGGAGGCGAAGGAGGAGGAGGAGGGAAACAAATATATGAATGCAACAGATGGTAGTTTAAAATTCAGCGTCAATTGTTCATCAAAACAGACAAAACAACAGGACATCTGTCTACCTGCTGGAGTGTCAGTGTTCCTGGGCGCGTCTTTGTCCTGAGCGCTGGCCAGGTCTTCCTCGCCGTCCCCCTCGCTGGGGCAGGGGCTGGGACTGTAGTGGCGGGGCTTCATCAGGAGCGATTTCCTCTTGTTGACTGGCGCCCCGCGGGCCCCTTCTGCGGCCGCCCGCTTTTTACCCGCTCCGAGATGCAAGCTGAAAGGAGAATACGGGGGTCATTTAATGGACGCGTCATGTCACAAATCAACGTGTTAAACTGTCTGTGTCTGAGTATGTGATTGGTTGAGGTACAAAGATCTAATGAGTCTGACCCATGAGGTGGTTGAGTGCAGGTTTAGTGCTGTTTAGACACATCTTGAAATAAGTTGTGCCAATATGGACTCTTAAAACTCAAACGGTTCTTCAGTGGTTCTTTCAGCAAAAAAACACTTGTGTTCTTGGTTTTTGAGTTGCTATATGGTTCTTCACAGAGTAAACAATGTCCAAAAATTGTTTGTAGGCTCTTCAGATCAGTGTTTTGGTTCTTTGTGGAAGTTCTTTGTGCAGCTCATTAATAAAAGGCAGCGGCTATTTGCACTAAGTGAAAATAGCACATTTTCTTAGATATAGATGCTAGTTACACTATGTAAAAATAGCAGTATTTTCTTTGCAATAAGTGTAATAGTTAGATGATAATTATACTTATAAATACATTAAACGCTATGGAATAATAACATAGAGTGTAAATGATTATATTTATTAAAATTATTAAATGGATGCCACCTCATTGGGACAATAAAGCCCTCCCTAAACCTACCCCTAACCCTAACCGATAAACACTTTATTATTAAACACACATTAGACACGTTATATCCACTTTTCTAATATTTTCTTCATTTTTATTGAAAATAAATGCCTTTCCAATCTGATATGTGATGGGAAAAGGGAGTAGAGTGAGTTCGGTAAAAGGCGGATTCGAACCTTGGATCGATTCGCATAAAAACTTCATGCCACACGCCTTACCCCTACACCATTGATACTCTGAACAATCCAGTGTCTTCCATAATTTTGTCTGGCCCAACCAGACGTCAGTGGGTGGAGTTAGTGTAAATAGCATTTGCCAAAGATTTGCCAAACTTTTTGTCAAAAGTTTGGGGCCAGCATGATTTTCTTTTAAGAAGCAAAAGTATTTGTATGCATTAAATTGAGCAAAAGTGAAAGTAAAGACAATTATAATGTTACAAAAGATTCGTATTTCAAATAAATGCTGTTCTTTTGACCTTTCTTTTCGTCAAAGAATCCTGAAAAAAACATATACGGCTTCCACAAAAATAAGCAGCACAACTGTTTTCAGCATTGATAATAGTAAGAAATGTTTCCTGAGCAGCAAATCAGCATATTAGAATGATTTCTGAAGGATCATGTGACACTGAAGACTGGAGTAATGATGCTGAAAATTCAGCTTTGCATCACAGGAATAAATTACTTTTTAAAAAGATATTAAAATAAAAATACTGTTATTTAAATTGCAATAATATTTACTGTTTTTACAGTATTTTTGATCAAAGAAATGCTGCCTTGGTGTGCATAAGAGACTTCTTTCAATAACATTAAAAATCTAACCGACCACAAAGTTTTGAACAGCAGTGTATGTGAAGAGACATTCTTCTTTTCTCATATATTATTACTTATTTTTATAGTTGACCCATAACGCTCTCTGATAAGATAGAAATCAAAAACGGCTTTCTTAATTCACATATCTGGTCTTACGGTAAATGATACGTTATCATACGTTATTATTCCAAAGAGAAAAATATAATATTTCCACCTCTGAACCGACTTTCCATTTTGGCCTTCTTATTTTTCAACCCCTCCCCTCCAACCACTTATAAGAGGCCACTTTTCGCCATCCAATCAATTCCCGATGGATCAAATTGAGCCTCGCCCTACATTTTGTCTCACTGAACATCCTGTTTCACACACAAAAAAATGTCACCAAAGTAAAATGGGTGGCGAATGGCATTTCATGCTCTTTGTTACAAAACTCATCAGGGCAGTGTCTGAAATTCCCTGCAAGATGTGACTAAGAAATTCAGCATCGCAGATCCTCATGTGTGAACTTATGTGTGAACACAGAGTCCAAAACACTCAAGCATGAACTGGCTCATTATTTTCAATGAGAAATCTGTTGCTATTATCAGCTATCACACTGCATAATAAGGAATGATACAGAGAATAAAATGTTTGCTGTAGGCCGATATCATGTAAAGGTAAGTGTAGAAAGAAATGCAACTTGCACTTCATTAATAATTCATGCTGCTTAATAATAAGACGCATGCAACAAGCCATTTACAAAACTACATTGGCCCCAAAAAGTATTTGGACACTTAAAGGTACACAATGTAACTTTTTGCCCTCTAGCAGTTAAAAAACAAAACTGCATGCATTTTTGGGAAGGACATTGTTTTGGTTGTGCTTCAGCTCTGCCTGACTGTGCTCTCGCCATCTCCCAAAAGCCAAACCAATGTTGATTCTTGTTTTATTACGAGCACTGTTGTATTCTCTTTTTGCCAGCAGACTGTCCTCTGTTTGCCGTTTGTTTAAAAAGGGTGATTTCCCTGAGGTTGGAGATTTAGCTGCTCCATGTCAACTTTTCTTGCTCGTTGTGACAACCTATGCCACTCCCACACCAGACACGCGTCAAAGGAGCCGGAGCAACTTTTCTCTAATTACGGATATGACAAGACACGCACGGGCGAGTGACACATGTACGCAATTTCCCGTGAAAACCATCCCGCCAGGTCTAAAATATAAACACTAATAATAGGCTTACCATAGTGAATCAGGGTAAGACAAAAACAAGTTTTGGAAGAAGGATTGATGATGTATTGACTGTTAAAGGAATAGTTCACCCAAAAATGAAAATTACCCCATGATTTACTCACCCTCAAGCCATTCTAGGTGTATATGACATTCTTATTTCAGACAAATACAATCGGAGTTATATTAAAAAATGTCCTGGCTAACCCAAGCTTTATAATGGCAATGAATGGGAGCCCAAAAAAGTGCATCCATCCATTATAAAAGAAAGTGTAACGCCTCATGCAGTTCAAAACATTTACACTACGTCTGACGTCATACGTTACACTTTTTCGTAAGTTGAATACGGAAGGCGTCTGGCGGAAGCTAGATATTTTACTTTATACAGTTTTGAATATGGATATATTCTTACACAAACCCATCGATTCTCTTCAGAAGGCCTTTATTAACCCCCCGGAGCCATGTGGAGTACTTTTATAATGGATAGATACACCTTTTTGGGCTTCAAATTTTGGGCTGTATATTTTACTTTATACAGTTTTGAATATGGATATATTCTTACACAAACCCATCGATTCTCTTCAGAAGGCCTTTATTAACCCCCCGGAGCCGTGTGGAGTACTTTTATAATGGATAGATACACCTTTTTGGGCTTCAAATTTTGGGCTGTATATTTTACTTTATACAGTTTTGAATATGGATATATTCTTACATAAACCCATCGATTCTCTTCAGAAGGCCTTTATTAACCCCCCGGAGCCGTGTGGAGTACTTTTATAATGGATAGATACACCTTTTTGGGCTTCAAATTTTGGGCTGCCATTTACTGCCATTATAAAGCTTGGATTAGCCAGGACATTTTTTAATATAACTTTTATATAACATAATATATTTGTTAACTTAATATAACAATTGTGTTCATCAGAAAGAAGAATGTCATATACACCTAGGATGGCTTGAGGGTGTGTAAATCATGGGGTAATTTTCATTTTTGGGTGAACTAACCGTTTAATTTTGAACAAAAAAAGTTACATAGTGTACCTTTAAGTCACACTTAAAAAATGTATGAATGTCATTGCATTAGATGTAAAACATCAAACCAAGTGACATTTATTTTAAAGAAAGATACACAAGTACACTATGTGGAGTGGATCGCGTTCATACAGTAGTTGTGATAAACTAAATGACTTCATACAACTAAAAATCACCAAAACACTAGGTTAAAAGACACTGAGCAAAAATTATGAAGAAAAGTCAAATTAGTGAAAAGAAAAGACGATTTACTTGATTTAATATTTAGTATACAATGCAAAGACATTCATTTATTCTTAAGTGTGACTTAAACCTGAAATCTTAAATGCAACTTTTGACAACTGCACGTATGCTGTAGGGGCGTCAGAAAAGCCATAAACTGTCACTCGGAAGCAGGTAGTGAACTCTCTGGCTTACCTGGGCGCCTCAGTGATGCAGTCAGGCAGAACTGCAAACAGAAAAAGAGAGAGAAAAAGTAAACACACATGTTTACATTTCCACCAGCGAGACCGGCCCCTCCAGCACCTGCCTGTGATCCTTCACACACCTCTCGCTTTAATGTCACACTCAGGCGGACACAATGATGAAGGCTCCTGCTGACTCGGTGAGAGGCGCTTATGTTGAGGATACAACTCTTTCGGCATACAAAACATCTTAAGCAAAAAACTTCCTCTACCTCTTTTCTGTGCTCTGAAAATATGGCTATGGATAGCAGCAAAAAGGATGCAAATCCATACAAAACAAAGAGATGCAAATAAGGCTTCGGGTATTTTTTAAAACCACATTAGAAGATCTGGCCTTGTCCAGTATCAGTTGACCCTATTTTGCCATAAGGTCCTTTATAGAACCTTAAAGGGTTCTTTCAGGCACTTTATATATAGTAGAACCTTTAAGGGTCTTTTCATTTTAATTACATTTTATGAATTAAACAGCTCGTAAACATACATTAAAGGTGCAGTAAGCAATTTCTGAGAAACGCTGGTGGAAGTGGATTGGGCCGAGCACCAAAACACACTTGTAGCCAATCAGTAGTAAGACGCGTGTCCATTCATAGCGTGTTTTTTTGGGGGGCGGAGCTATCAGGATAGGGGTGTGATCCTTTTGGTTAGGGGCGTGTTTGTTTTGGTGATTTCAAACATAAACAGCGCTTCTCAGAAATTGCTTACTGCACCTTTAAAGTAACCCATTAAACATGAAAATATTATTCAATCATTTAAGATATTTCTCCTCATATAGAACCTTTTTGGCATAAAGCGTTATTTAAAATTAAGGAAAGAACCCTAGGGTTCTGTATAGAACCTTTTTAAATCTATTTCTAAGAGTGCACCAAACTCAATGCATCACACGAAAGAGAGAAAGTCATTCAGGTTTGGAACAATGACAAAATTATAATTTTTGAGTGATCTGGCCCTTTAAGGTCAGGAATTCTGGGTAATGTCTTTCTTATGAAGAAGGGCTGAATGTCAAACAGTTTATCATGTCTTTATGTCAATTGCAACTAGTTAATTTAATCTTAATTATAAGCAAATAAAAATGCAGTCGTTACATAAAAGAGATATGTTTGTTGATGCAACACAAAGTAATCAGATTCGGTCTTATTAAATATTATGCATAATATTAATAATAAAATAAAATAATATGCATATTACATTATAACTACAAAATACATTAAAATATATTATATTAAATAAAAAAGATATTAAATAAAATGCCATTAAAATACATTATATTTAAATATTTTTCATTTTTTTTTAAATATTTATTTATAAATGTATATATATTTTAAATTACATATATTACATATTATATTTTTATTAAATTATTATATGTTTGGCTTGAATAAAACTAAGTCATTTATATGTTCCTACATGATGCAGTTTTTAGGTTACCAGAAAAACATGTAGACTAAATGAAAGGAAAATCCAAATGAAAATTCTCTGACAGGAATGAATTGTTTTATATTTCATAAAGCATGTTTAGGATGCACAGTATTTTCTCTTGGGGAAAAATTAGCAACTGATTAGACAGTGTAAGACAGTACACATATCTGGATTTGCATGGGGAAAAAAGCTGAATCACTTTGCTAAACAGTGTTTAACAATCACAGCTCTTACAACATGATATATTCAAAGCCTCGCTGTGAACTTAGTCTCACGAGATGTACAGACAGACAGAGAGAGAGAGAGAGAGAGAGAGAGAGAGAGAGAAGAAATGTGTGTCAGTAGGAGAGAATATCTCATTCACAGCTTCACCTCAATCCCATGGTGAAGACTCAATAAAACACCATCATGAATTTTTACCGGCACATTAAAGGGCCAGGCACACACGAGCGGTACAGTACGTGGCTCTAAACACTTGAATAATGATGTCCCCTGTCATGCTTTAGTCGCTCTTTCCATTCACAACGCCCTCCTTAACTCGTTTGAAAGAATATTGCCACATAATGAAGTCACTGTCTCTGCATAATGCATTGCCGCGGCAACCGCACCTCTCTCCAGCTAAAGAGGATTAATATTAAAATTGACAGATCTGATGTGAGACCGTTAAACTAACACTTCAGATCAAATGTGCGTAGGAAAAGGGGGCGTGCGCATGCGAGCCTGACAGGAGGCCGTCGCTGAGGCATTATGGGAAATGTGTTCACCTTGTTTATGTGAACTTTGTACAGGGCAAATATAATGCATGTTTATACAAACCAATAATGCGTTCTAAAAAGTGTTATGAGATCATGTTTCATAACAAGTGCATAAAATAAATATGTTGCAGAGGTAATGGGTTATACATCTTTACAATGATATGAAGCACTTTAACACTTTATTCTAAAATTTATTACGTCATTAAACTTTATAAAATGCTGAACAGAACTAAAATATGTAAATAAAAGTTGACATTTCTAACTCTTTGAATATAAATTGCTGAGTATACTGTTGATAATTATATGAAGTAAAATATAAAAAGTCAAGCAAAATTATTAGCAAGATATTCATTAAGTTCATATACATATATGTTATATGTCATGGTATATGTCATGTTATATGTCGTTACGTTACATTATATGTCATGTTATGTTATGTCATGTTATGTTACGTCGTGTTATATGTCATGTTATGTTACGTTATATGTCAAGTTATATGTCATGCTATATGTCATGTTATGTTACATGTCATGCTATATGTCATGTTACATTATGTTATGTCATGTCATGGTTTATGTCATGTTATATGTCATGCTATATATCATGTTATGTTATACGTCATGCTATATGTCATGTTATATGTCATGCTATATGTCATGTTTTATATCGTGTTATATGTCATGCTATATGTCATGTCATGTTATGTTACGTTGTTATATGTCATGTTATGTCATGTTATTTTACGTTGTTATATGTTATATGTCATACTCTTATGTCATGCTATGTCATGTTATCTCATGTTATGTCATGTTATATGTCATGCTATATGTCATGTTATGTTATGTTGTTATATGTCATGTTATATGTCATACTATATGTCATGTTATATGTCATGTTATGTTACGTTATGTAATGTCACGTTATGTAATATGTCATGTTATGTCATGTTGTCTCATGTTATGTTACGTTATGTCATGTTATATTTCATGTTATTTCATGCTATATGTCATGTTATATGTCATGCTATATGCCATGTTATCTCATGCTATATGTCATGTTATGTTACGTCATGTTATGTCATGTTATCTCATGTTATGTCATGTTATCTCATGCTATGTGTCATGTTATGTTACGTCATGTTACATGTCATGCTATATGTCATGTTATATGTCATGTTATCTCATGTTGTTACGTTATATGTTATGTTATATTTCATGTTATATGCCATGTTATTTCATGCTATATGTTATGTTATATGTCATGCTATATGCCATGTTATCTCATATTATGTCATGCTATATGTCATGTTATGTTATGTCGTTATATGTCATTTTATGTCATGTTATATGTCATTTTATATGTCATGTTATATGTCATGTTATGTCATGTTACGTTATGTTATATGTCATGTTATATGTCATGCTATATGCCATGTTATCTCATGTTATGTTACGTTGTGTTATGTCATGCTATATGTCATGTTATGTTACGTTATATTATGTCATGTTATATGTCATGCTATATGTCATGTGATGTCATATTATTAAAAATAGTCTTAGTATATTTTTTTAAACTTGTGAAGCACTTACTTGTGCCATCACATGTTTCGCTGCGATTCTCTTCACTGTCAGACTCCATCTGGGAAAACAGAAAAAACTGAAAAAAGTTAATAACAAATAGCAATTTTCAATTCCAGAGATTTATAATCCTGTTTAATAACTCATCTCAACAGGATCTCATCATCAGAGTGACAGCTAAGTTCCAGTCAGTTTAGGTTATTAATAAGTAAGCCAGATGCCAGATGTCATGCGAAGAGTTTATCACATTGCAAGCACATCATTTGCAATTTCAGAAACACTATATCTGCAAGGCATCACAACTTTAGATCTTAAAAGAAAAAAAGAAAAGGATGAATAAATTTAAAATTATAGGATTACAGTAAATAATAGTAGTAAAAAACCTAATCCAATCAATTCTGTGATTCCTGGAGCGTGCAATGAGGCGTCAGCACAAGAAATGAAAGGTCAATGAACTTTATGACAAATAAAAGAGGGACATTTCATGCAGTGGCTCAGGTCCATTACGTGCATTGTGTGCTGGGCTTCATATTTTGGCTTGATTTAATTGACTTAGCATCTGCACAAAACTACAGCAGCAAGCAGAGAACAGTCAGACAGGCCTTCACTTTTAAGAGGGTGAGACAGGGGCGAGCAAAAATATAATAATGCAAAAACCAGCGACAAACAAAAGTAGTAGTGTGTGTGTGTGTGTGTGTGTTTAGACAAAAAGAGTTGTTAATACCGCTGCACCTACTCACTCTCCCTCTCTCTCTCTCTCTCGGTTTCTCTCTGCCAGCAGTGCCTTGCTGATCCCAAATAAAACCTATTAAATGTAATTATTCTGGGCTGATGGCGCTCTATAGCGGTCGGAGGGTCTGGTGAGCTCGGTGAGTCACTGGCTGGGCTGTTACTTCGCTTATAATGGGAAACATGACTCCTATCTCCCCTTCTCTCGGCTTGGCTGTTGTGATTGAAGCCACTGACCTGTCATACATTTATAATAGGGGGAGCAGGTGTGGCATTGATGGACCTTAATTTCCTTTAATAAACCTTTTATGTGGCCCACTCTTAATGCCACGCCGGCCCTCTCCCGGCTCCCGACGCGTAATAGCTTCATTACTTTTGATTACTGGGAGCCCCTATTGAGACAAACAACTCCCAAACACTATAGATTACATTCTGTAAAAACTAATGTACCTGATTAGTTCATTACACTCGCTCGCTCGTGTACACATAGATGCACGCTAACGCACGCAGCGCCAGAAGTGGCCCGACGCTTCCGGATGGGCTTTTCTGAACACCTCTTGAAAGCTGAAACTATTAAAAACTGCGAGAGCCAGGTTTTGTTTTGTGATTTCTGTATTGTTTGCCTGTGAGAGTGAAAAGAAAGCTTTTATTAGCCCCGACAAGCACAGGGGTTTGTTTCAACAAAGGGTACGCAGATTTTGAGGGTTACGTAATTTGATATTTCGCATGTTCAGAGCAGAAACTTTGACATGAGGAGGAGAGAGCGATCAGCACACAGCTGGTCACTAACAATCCCTTAAATTACACGTCACCACCTTACAAAACCAAACCATATGTCAACAAGCACCGCCAACCTCAGGTATCAAGTCAGTTTCAACTGAGCCTGCCAAAAACAACCTTGTAGACGATGGCACAAGTGATTCCACAGCCAAACTACAAACAAACTTTGCATGCTTACTATAATATGCTAGTTTTTTTTATCTACTTTTAATATACTGTGCAACTGTCACTTTAAGAAGCTACCTAACATTTTCTGCAAACTAAAATAATCAAGTTAATTCATATTAAATAATATATTATGATTGAATATATTTTATTTTATTTATTTATTTTGGTTACACTTTATTTTAAGGTGTCTTTGTTACACTGTAATTATACATTTAAGTACTGAGTTATATTAAGTAACTTCATGTACTTACTATAGGGTTAGGATTAGGGTTTGGTTTCGGTTGAGGGTTAGCTGCCTGTAATTATGCATAATTTATAGCTATTACTATATATATATAACTACATGTAACAATAACACTGTAAAATAAAGTGTTACCTTTATTTTTACTTATTTATTTATATATTTTGCAGTGTGGTGCTGGTGCAATACTTTTAAAATGATTGTGTATCATAAAAACACAAAAAAAAAAAAAATCACACGAACACTCAAACATTATTTATACTAAAAACCAAAATTATGTTGATAGTGATGCACTTACAAAGTTATGAACAACAGTTGCACCATAGACTTTAATTTTAAGTGTATTTTCAAATAAAATAAAATTAAATTAAATTAAAAAAAAAATGTAAATTAAATAAAGGGAGTACAAAATAGATAAAGTACCCAGAATGGCTACTAGAGAAATTTACTACGCGTATACATTCAAAAAAGCATGTAAATACACACAAACATGAAAAACAAAGCCCAACTAATTTGTTAGTCCACAAATTGATACATATGAACAAGAGTGTATAAACTCCTGGAAGTGCACATGCGAGATACTCTCACTGAATCAATGGCCAATATATATCCACTGCAGAAACAATGACTAATTTTACCTTTGTTTGTTTGGCCTGTAATGAATAAGATGTTCTGCGAGGTCCCCACGGGCCGCTCCGGTTACTGCACACACGTTTCTTCAGCTCTTCTAAGATGTGAGTGTGACATTCATGCTCTGAGTGAGAAAAATAAATAAAAAAAGATATCAGGAACAACTTGAATTGCACTTGAGCTGTTTACAGAGTATTTTTGAATGACTAGTGTGAAATCAATTTTTCAATCACAAATGTGTCCTTTAGAGAAAACATGACACCAAAAACCTCAGTTATAAGGACATTTTTATTGTAAAGCATTAAAATGTTCAGTTTTTACTCTAAAAATCTATTTCTACCTGTTGAAAATCACAATAACTCAATGCAGTCAGGTTGCTTTAGTCATAGTAAATCATTCTTATGACTTTTTTGACATTTTTAGTCTTTGCACACTTTTAAAAGAGTTCATTTGTAATTCACTTCCGCTTGGACGACTGCATTAAGAAGTTGTTCGAATAGAAACGCTATTCATGCTCTGAGTGAAAAAAGACAAAAGATGTCAGGGACAACTTGAATTGAGGTGTTTACACAGTGTTTTTGAATGACTAGTGTGAAATCAACATGACCACAAAAAACTGCAGTTACAAGGACATTCATGCAAAACATTAAAATGGGCAGTTTTTACTCTAAAAAAGTGATTTCTATCTGTTAAAAATCAACTCAATGCACTCAAAGTCATATTAAATAATACTTTTTTGACATTTTTAGGTAACAGTGCACACAGTTTAAAAATACACAGTACAGTTCATTTTGAATTCACTTCCACTTGGACAACTACAATTAGGAGTTGTTGGAAACGCTAACTGTGAATGTTTCAAACGGTGCTGTTGAGAAACCTGGGAGCGAATTAACAGACAAGACCTCATGTGGCTTTCTTAACAAGATGCAAATTGATTGCTTGACAGAAATCAAATAGCTTGTGTGTAATTAATATGGTTAATCCGGGAAGAGTTTTGTGTGATTGCGCGCATCGGGACAATTTAAACGCTGCGCTACACAACGCCTGAGCTCCGCTATTGGTGAGCCATTCATGCCTGTTGGCTTTGAGAGCGCGCAAGAAAGAGAGAAAGAGAGAGCTTTGTGTTAATTATGGCTAAAAACTCCCAGCATCTTTTGCCCGGTGGCCCCCACCACTGCACGAGCACAGGGGCCCGGGGACGAGGAGGGGGCCCCCCTCATTAGCATAAGAAGAAAGACGGCCCACTCCTTGAGCGGCCCGTCATCTGCTGAATCATTATAAGGGGGTTTCTCTCGGCCCCTTCTGCGCGCAGACAGCGTCTCTCTGAGGGCCGGGCCACTAATGTGCATGGCCTCGCGGTCTCCAAGGAGATAGTGCTTCCTGATGCGGCGTGCGTGCGTGCGTGCGTCTGCGCGTGTGTATGCAGCCGCTGCACTTTGCCCTAACCCATCTGCTCTTTTTCTCAAAGCCCCGTCTGAGCCGAGCGAGAGAGTTGCACTTTACAGCCTCTAAACATCAATGGGCGTGATCTGATTCAAATAAACGACACGGCGACCCTTAAAAACATACATACAAAAAAGATTAGTGTTAACATACACGAATGAGAAAAAAAAAGAATGACATTTTTTGGTCAAAACAGAAACCCACACGCTATCATTAAAGGCCGAGCACAATGTTAGTGCATGTCTAGTCTTTAACACATGAATGCTAACATCACCAAAAATAAGACAAACAAACAGACAACAACACAATGCATATGGTAATTACGTTTGTTATCAGCATCACAATCGCTCATCGGATTTAACCGCTCAAGACGACTGCTAGTCATCAAACCTCAAATCATCTTTAGCTGTATAACCACATGCACAGAAACAGTTTTCCGCCTTAAATTGTGAAGTGACAATATTTGTGGTATCCTGTTGATTACCACAGAAAATATGCACTTACAATGGAAGTCTATGGGGCAAGCATACAAACTCAAATACAAGTTGTGTTTTAACTTATATTTTACACAGAATTCACTTCTATTTAACAATTTCAATTCATTGTAGGTTATTACATGTAAACCAGATTAGTGTCTCAGAAGCAGGGTAATTATTGTTAACTAACACTAAAACCATACAAAAACAGGTTACACTTTATTTTTAAGTGTCTAGTTAGAGAATAATTAAGGACTGAGTAATAATAATTAACTAAATGTACTTACTGTAGGGTTAGGGATTGGTTTAGGGTTAGATGCATGTAATTATGCATAAATTATAGTTATTATAGTATAGTATAGTTATATAGTTATTATAGTATAGTAATTACATGATATAGTAACATGATAACGGACACTGTAAAATAAAGTGACACCAAAAAAAGTAACTGAAATAATATAAAATATATAAAAAAACTAAACTTATTCTAACTTGAAGTACTAAAATTTTCTATTAAAAATTAATACTAAATATTTAGACATATTTAACCTAATAAAAATGGAAAAAACACAACAAAATGACTAAATCTTTCAAATTAAAATGTTAGAAAGTAATTAAGGACTGAGTAATAATAATTAACTAATTTGTACTTACTATAGGGTTAGGGATTGGTTTATGGTTAGATGCATGTAATTATGCATGAATTATAGTTATTACTATAGTAAATACATGTAACATGTGTAACGGACACTGTAAAATAAAGTGTTACCAAATAAAAGGTAACTGAAATAAAATAAAATATAAAAAAAACTAAACTTTTAACTTAAAGTATTAAAATAACACACTAAAAATGAATAAAAACTATTTAGTCATATTTTTTAAAAAAAGAAAACCTAATAAAAATGTCAAAAAACAACAAAATTACTACATCTTTAAAATTAAAATGAAAGAGGACAATATAAAAAATAAAAAATAACTCAAAATATTAATAGAAAATATGAATAATACTAAATAAATTTACCAAATACTATTATTTTGGATGTTAGATTTTAAAATGTTGACAAATGGATATTGTAAATAATAGCAGTAAAAAACTAATTCATTTTGTGGTTGAATATGTTAGAAAGCAACAATCGTCCCATAGACTTCCACTGTAAGTGCATTTTTGCGCACACATTTTCATAAGGTTTTCTAAATGAGGAGTCTAGGTTATTCATCTTGCATTTAGACTTTTCATAAGCGGATTTCTAAAAAAAATAATGGCATTTTTTTTATTAAATTAGCATGCCTACAAGTCCTCTCTCGCTTGCATTAAGATTTGTCTTTGTATCTCGACTTTGTAAAATGATAGAGGGTAAAAAAGCAGAAAGAAATAGGCGTAAAAAACATTCAAAGCACACTCAGTGCCCTTTCCCTTCCTGAATGACTGTTATGATTAGATTGTACTTTCAGTGTAATTACGGAATAAGCACTATGTGGCACTAAACAATGAATAAATAAAGACCTCCAGCTCTATCTCCACCCAGATACCTCCCTCCCTCCCTTTCCTCTCTCCTTCCAATCACCTTTCCCTGTTTTCTTCTCCTCTCTCTCTCTCTTTCTCTCTCTCTCCATATCACCTGTCTCGCTAGTATCGCACATAGAGAGTTATGAAGACACACAGGATCTCATTGCAAGGTCACCCACTCTCTTTCTATCTCTCTCTCCCTCTTTTTGTTCGTCTGTAGCGTCTGGCTGGAAAAGGGTTAAGCCAGGAATGGATTTAATTATGGAATGAATGGAATCACAATGCGCCTGCAGCAAGTTTGTGCCTCCTTATTTATTAAAGCTGCTGATGGTCCAGGTTTGATGAGCCACTTCGGGCATAATTGAGTCATCATACAAAGAGGGTTCCACGCATTCAGAGAGGTTTTATCAGCTGCAAACAGACCTGATTACTGGCAATTACACTCTGATCTAGGAGGATGGTGGTGGGGGGGGGCGGGAGGGGTAACTTGTGTGTTTATAGTTTACCCCAGGAATAATTTCCACATTCATTTTACATGCTAAGTGTTTTTCTGTTGCGGCGTAATAAAGCGCAAAGCGAGAGATAGCTGCTTTTTACTTTCATTTTCCCCCTGCGCTGAACGTCTTACTGTAACCGAAAAAAGGGGGAAAAGAAGAAGAAAGGAAGAAAATAATTGCAATTGAATGTGCATCGGCAGGGCGGTTGGGGGTTTTGTTTACATGCTTTTTGAAATAAAAAAGCATGCGGAGGTGTGAAGCAAACATTGACACATGTCTGAACTGGGTGGAGTTGAGCACAATCCATTACGGTATATTGCTTGATACACTGTTTACTTCAATGGAAATGAACTACATGCACATCAAAGATTGATCAAATGTACAAAAATAAATATTCACAATGATAAAAAGCACAGATCATTCACTATATAGGCCTTCTGCCTAAAAAACAAAGGCAGAAAGATGGAAAGAAAAGGGACGCCTGAGATTAGAAGGGGCGGGTGTGTGTAAACGCGAGATATCAGTCTCCATGTAGTTCATGCCAGAGACTTTAAACTGTGAAATCTGAGAACTCAAAAGCTGCTATTTTAACTTCTGTTAGCTCCTGGAATATGAGGCTATGTTTTCTTTCTAGGGCAAGCATAATTAGTTTCAGTATAATTACCTTAAAGTGCATCATCTGTCCCTAGGTCTAATGTGGGAGTAACTTCAAAGATACACTTGTTTCCAACTGTTTAAAGCATTTCTCATCTGATAAATTATTCTATGAGAAATCTGCCAGCAAACACGGATGATAAAAAAGGTTGTTTGCAATGGAAAGAGGCGTTCGCAGAGCTCCAAAGTTAAAGCTTGTGCAAACAATTCTGCAAAAGTGACCAAATAAAAGAAATTATAAAGTCATTTAGAGGAGCACAAAAATAGATATCAGTAATATCAGGTGCAATACCATATATATATATATATACTTTAATCAAAATAAGTTACGCCATTTTTAACTGTTTTTATAAGTTATACAAGATTTAACTAATTGTTAAGTCAGTTTAATGTCATTTAAGTTGAAATGACTTAAACATCCAAGTTGATTGTACTTTAAAATTTAAGTCAGCAACTTTTACGTACACTGTAAAAAAAATTTCTGCCTTAAATTTGTAAGTACAATCAACTTAGATGTTTAAGTCATTTCAACTGAAATGACATTAAACTGACTTAAAAAAACAAGTTGAATCTTGTATAACTTATAAAAAAAGTTGAAAATTGCTTAACCTATTTTGATGAGTTAAAGCAATGTAAAAACATATGTTGTTATAACTTATTGATCATATTTTTTATAGTATATATATATATATAAATATATATATCATTTATTTTTCAATTACAAATTTACCATCAAATAAATAATGTTGTTTGCAATCACTGTAAAAAAAAAAGTTGCTGACTTAAATTTTTAAGTACAATCAACTTGGATGTTTAAGTCATTGCAACTTAAAATTACATTTTTAAACTTACATTTATCTGACTTAAAAAATTAGTTGAATCTTGTATAACTTCTAAAAACAGTTGAAAATTGAAAAACTTATTTTGCTGAGTTAAAGTATATATATATATATAATAAATTTAAGAGAAATTTGCCATTTGCCAGCAAACACACAATAAAACTGTTGTTTGCAATAGCAAGAATTCATTATAATAAATAATAGTAATAATTATAATAAATAAGCTTCTTTCAAATAAATGTAATACTTGGCTTATTATTGTGTAAAGACAAAAACAGAAATTTTAAAACCCAATTAAAAAACTGGATCAAAAATACTGATTTTTGATAAAAGTAAAGTCCCATTTGAACAGAGAGCGATACTTCATTAAAGTCTAATTAAAGATTTAGACTACACAATACACAAATATATTTCAGAAAAGTTATTGAGCAACACGAACATATTTATTTATGCTAACAACTGCACTGCATTATCTCTACATCTTGAATTCAAAGGCTGACCTATCGCTTCCCTTAATGTGCTTTGGGGAAGCATAAAAGGGCATCTGAAACGAAAATGAGATGCCACAATCGAGGCCAGGTGTTAGCAGGGACAACTTCCACGCCCGTTCTCCGTTATCAGCACGCACTGATCTGGCCCATTGTTTCAGGCCGGGAAGGTATCTCAATAGAGAGGATGCATGAGTACTACCAGGTGGTCGGCAATTTGTTGAAGCCGTGGCTACCATTCGAGCTAAATCCTGGAGCACAAAAGGCAGGTCTCCAGGCTCTGAAGCCCTTGGGTTAAAAAAAAATGGAAAAAGAGAAAGGGGGGGAAAGTAGGCCTATATCACGGGCAGGGTTTGAAAGGAGAAGACCCTTTAAACTCCAGATTCCTAATAAGATTGAAATGAACAGCTCGCATGGCAGCTGTACTTTTCCCAGGGTTAATTACCTTTCACTGCACTTGCCTAATGAGTCAGCTGTTCCTGTCATTAAACAACTCCACTTCACCATGGCTTCTTCATCCTCCACAAACACTGTCCCTCCTGTTTGCTCACTTGTTCCAGCAGTGTGAGACGGAGAGAGAAAAAGGGAAAGGTTGCCCTTCATGGCATATGTTTGGAAACTGGCGGCCACTGACAGTGTTGAGCTCTGATTATGAAATCGAACCCCAAAACAATCTGGCAACGCAAGTGAGGGTGAATTGCACTTGCACTTCGCATAAATTGCTTTCTTCAAAATTAAACATTTGGGGGGGAGTTACTTTTTCCCAATACACTAGCGATTCCTAACCTGAGAATTTAATTTTTATACTTTCTTAAACCAGCAGTATAAAGCAACTTAAACATTTTGTTGCTGTCAATGGATTAAAAAATACTTAAAAAAAATAAATAAATAATAGGATCAATTAAAAAAATAATAAATGATAATATTAATAATAATAATAATGAAATATTAATAGATTTTTAAAAAAAATATTTGTGATTAATCACATTATTTTAGTTCCTTTATAAGGACAAAATATGATAATGTTTAATCTATAAAGTTTTACACTTGAAGTATAATATGTGCTAATTATATTAAGAGTATCAATTTAAAAATTAATTAATTAATTAAATAATAATAAATATTAATAACAATAAAAATAGATTAAACCCGTAATTAAAATTAATATAAAAAAGAATATATTAATAGATTAAAATCACAACTAATTGTAATGTCATTATTTCAGTTCCACTATAAAGAAAAAATAATAATAATGTGTAATCTGTAAAGTTTTACAGTCAAAGTAGAATATATGCACTACTTTGTGAGTGGTTTTATTTGTTTAAAAGTATTACTGATAATATTTAATGCTAAATATTCAGTATTGACACTAAGTTAATATGAGCACAATAGGAACAGTGAATATGAGGGATACTTGAGCATTATTCATGGGAGTACATGAGACAAAAAAGAAACACTGCAATATGTGACACTTCACCTTATAACACGTGCACAAGCTGAGTCGAACAAACCGTCATCTTCGGCAACTCAGACAGTGTCAAATCCCTATATAAACCAAAGCGAGCAGGTCTATAACACGGTAGAAAGTCCTCTTTGGCATCTAAACAGACACAAGCACCACAGAGCTCTGCTTCAGCACATCTCCGCCTGTGCTGTCATCATTTCAGGAAGATGCGGCACATGCAGGCTGGATACTGCAGCTCAGGCTGTTCGGGGAGTTTTAAGTGATTTTTGCCAGTGTGTGGTGAAATCCCCAGGCCACCTGGATTACAAACTCCAGTCCTTTAACTCATGCCAGTCTAAATCCATGTTAACTCGGATTTACCTCTGGCATAGGAATTCCCAGTCTGAGTAAGCTTTGTTTGGAAAGAGTTGCGCCTTAGTATTTTATGCATTAAAAAGAGGACTAGTGGGGAATTCTGATTTAACTAAAATGTCCAAAAGGGCTGAGGGATCAGGATCATGGATTTATGAAGTCTTATTCTGTAATCTTCTAATAAACAGAATGGATGCGTGCACACTTTGGTCATAAACTTGTTTTTACAACTTGCTTTTAAGGTGCTTACAATAAATGATGTCTAGCATAAGACATAAACTCCAAGAACATTTGCAAAGATTTCTGCAATTGCCTTATTTTATCCTAATAACTACAATGCTTGTGTTAGCATAAGTGTCGAACAACAGCAAACAAACACACACAAACTTCTATTTAAAGCTAATTATATTCATATTAATTACATATGTATGTGTGTGTGTGTGTGTGTGTGTGTGTGTATATATATATGTATATATATATATATATATATATGTATATAAATAAATATAATTACTATATGTAACTCTATAACCCAATACAAAAAACTTTTTTAGAATAAAAAATAATTTCTATATATTTATGTGTATAATATACCAATTCTTTTTAAAATCATCCCAAAATGTTCCCAAAGCGAAGTTCAGCTCACTTCTAGGGACAAGCTAAGCAAACACACACACACATACACACACACACACACACACACACATTTGTGACCCTACAGTGAGGTCATACTATTTTCTACTTAAAAGGTCAAAAGGCCACATTACGAGTTTAAAACAAGCTTCCCAGACCAGCAGATGGAACTTGAACATGATTATATGCATCAGTAAAATGAATAATCTTTAAGGAAATGTAAATTTGACTTAACCCCAGGATTTAATAAAGAGGATGGATTCTGAATACTCTTAACCCATATTCTCATAGCCAGGGGGGGAAAGATATGCATCTTTCAAAGGACCAAATGTTCAATAAAGAAGTACTTTATAAATTGAAGTTATTTCAATTTCCAGATTTCAAACTCTCTGCATTCACATTTATCAGATTGTGATCGACCACAACTTTAGATATTACATTGTGTGTGTGTGTGTGTGTGTGTGTGTGTGTGTGTGTGTGTGTGAGTGTGCGCATCACATTTGAACCACGCGTTTACTTAAAAAATAACAAGTCATGTCGCAAACTATAAAATATCAATTTACAATATTTTTTGCATTTATTTCTAAATGCCAAATTTGTGGGAAACCAAAATCACTATATTATATTATAACAATAGGAAATATTTAAAATAACTAAATGACACAATTAAAAAAAAAAAAAAAAAAAGTGGTAGGCATGAAATATCTATTTTTACTTTAACCTCATTATTAAAAGCAACTGTGCAGAAGCAAACTTTGAGAAAAAGCAAAAAAAAATCAATTGACATCCTGAAATAATCAGTTAAACATGTAGCGTAAAGTCCACTAAATCAGCAGACAAGCTTTTCCGGCTTTTGAGTAACATCTCAAAGAACCTACTTTAGTTTTCACTGCAATACATGTATGTCAACTTGCCATGCATATAATCAAGAGCCACACTTCTCAATGCAGAACTAAACAAAAACTACTAGCTCCCAAATGAACACGCTTCACAGCTAAAGATAAGAACTATGAGGCGAACACAAAAGTGTACATACGGAAAGACAAACAATGTATTAATTACAGTGAAGAGTTTTATCCACAGAAGAGTGTCTCAACTCCGCTTCCAGGAGCATCACCCCTCTCAAACACGACCCTGGAAATGACAGCTTACAAAAAGCACTGCACTTGTCTTGATGCATTTCACAGATCAAGCCCTCCATACAGCCAAGCATCTTTCTCACCCCCTACCCACCTCTCCGCTTCCATCTCTTTCTCTTAACAAACACAGACGTGCAGACGGACACAAACACAGTCAGCGGGGCAGTGAAGGGCCACCTGACTTACCACGTCCACGCTAGCTTTTCACAGCGACATGAAAGGTGTTGTTAGTGGAGAGCAGAGGAGGTGGGGTCGGGGTTACGCCGTGTCTTGCTGTTGTGTCGCGTGGCGAGAGGGGAAACCGAGTGCTTTGGGTCTCTATCCCCCCGGCTCGCCCCCCTTCAGCCTTTGTGTCATTCATTTAACGACCAATCTCATTAGGCAGCGACGCACAATGGGCTGAACTATTTTCAGTAGAAATATACCACATGGTGACCCTCAAGGTATAACTTATGAAGAACTGTCTATAATCTCATAAAAGATAGATTAAAAAAAAAAAAAAAAAAACCTTCAGGGGTGTTCAAGCAAAGGTCAAAAAATAACTTAATAAATAAAGATCAGAATGCCTTTATATATGAACTTAAATAAAACATCACTTTGTGTCTTAACATATTCAGTAATAATCTAGTAAATGAATATAGTAAATGCAGTTAATGATATTTAAATTTTAGTGTATATTAATAGTTACAAAAGATGCAAAATTAGGATAAATATGCAAAGTGTAAAATTAGCATAAATATTCTATTTAAATATAAATAAAACAAGTATATCAAACTATTAATTAAATATTAAATATTTTAATATTCTTATACATTTTTTACTTTGTATTTTTATTTCTTTAATCACTTTATTTATACTGTGACCATGACTAAAAAAATAAAAAATGTGTACTATTTTTTGTTTATCAAAAAATGATAAAGAGTGCATTGCCAATATCATTCTTCGAAACAAAATCAAAGCGATGTAAATATAGTGTAACACTATTAATGAAAAGATTCTGATTTATACATTTTTATATAAAAAAAATCCTTAATTTTTTATATCAGACTATTACTTAAATATTATTTTTTTTTTAATTCTGTAATCATTTTATTTATACTGTGACCACGACTTAAAAAAATAAAAGATTTGTACTATTTTTTGTTTATCAAAAAATGATAAAGAGTGCATTGCCAATATCACAAAACAAAAAGCGATGTAAATATAAAGTGTAACACTATTAATGAAAATTATTCTGATTTATATTTTTTTTTATTTAAAAAAAAGTCCTTAATTTTTCTACTGTGAGCATGCCGAAATAAGGTACAATTTGTTTTATTATTATTACTCCAAAGTTTTGGAAAAAATAATAAATATCACTTTTCAAAACAAAAAGAAAAGTGTTTTAAAATTAAAGCGATGCAAATATAAAACATGAATAGATATTTTTAATATGTATCTATTATTATTTAATTTTATTTCCTTAATATTTCCACTGTGACCATGACTAAAAAAAAAAAAAATTACTATTACTTCAATTACTACAGCATTTTGGAAAAAATGTGAAAGAATGCTAAAAATGCTAAATGCTAATATCACTGTTCAAAACAAAAAGAAATGTGTTTTAAAATCAGAGCGACGTTTAGTAACGTTACACAGACTGCTGTGTCCTTCTGACTCCAAATTGTCTTTCTTCTCATAATTCCGTGTAAAATGCATTAAGGTGGGACTCACACCAGTGGCAGCTGTCCATAATCAGCAGGGACATGTCTATTGGCTAACTTGACCCATGTCAGTAGACAAAACAAACAGAGACGCACACACACACACACACCATTATAAAAAAAAAAGATTTCTAAAGCCTAGGACTTGCCGAGCGAGGTCACTGGAGATTTTCCAGACAAACGCAATCCGGAGGGGTGGTGGATGGTGTGTGTGGTGAAGGGGTGGTGGATGGTGTGGTTAAAGGGGGGGGGGGGGGGTGGAAGAATAAAAAAGGACAGGCTTAGAATCTCATTTTACCAGACCGCACACAATCTGGGCTCCCACTGAACTATCTCTGCCTGACCGCTTTCTATTTATCCCTTATCAGTGTTTACCAACCGCTACTTCTCTTTCATTCATACTGTGCGGCAGTTCTCTTACTATCAGTCAACAGCTGACACCATGGAACAGCCTCAAAGGCATAGGAAAGGATCAAAACTGAACCAAAGCTGTTTAAACAATACAACAGAGGAAATAAATTCATAAATCCTAATTCTTCCCAACCCACAAGGGTGCAGGCAGATCCTTTATAGTTAGGCCAACAAACACACCCGCAGCCAATGAGGTAACACTGCTATCAAGGTAGATGCTGAAATATATTCAGAGAGAGAAAAAAAAGTGTCAAAAAAGGCCCATGTAATTTTAATTACACAACATGGCTCGCTGCCTTTTCCTGCTTTACTTTTTTATTTACTTCTATTTTTGCCTGAGTACAAATTGATCTTCATGCTGGATTTTTTTTTCACAATTCATATCACACAGTCATATGAAAGATATCTGCCTAAAGATTCAAAGAAACATTTGATGCATGGCATAAATCTGTCACAAACGCTCAAGCCAATCAGATGGAGAGGCTTTGTTTTCATTTACACATTTTCAGTTCATTGCGAATATAAGTCATCGCATCAAACAGACAGCGCTAAAAATCAAACGTCGCTCTATTGTGTGTAATCTTCCTGCCATGCTCCTGATTTCACTTGCATTTCTCCAACACACACACAGCGCTCTGTTTTCCTGGACTACTGTTCAAAAGTTAAGTAATTAATTACATTCAGTCTATCACCAGCTGCTCCACAGCAGATGGAACATTTTTAAAACCTTGTTGAATTAAACCCACAAAATTCATTTGCCTGGATTAACCAAGTGAAGTTTGTGCATGGATGGCTTTGTGCAAGGGGTTGAGGGGGAGAAAAACAGGTAACAAGATGTTACACGGGTACACAATTACCATGTGAGCGTTTTGGTGTCGCATCTCTTGATTTATTGGGCTAAAATGGCGTGCAAATGGCAGCGTGTTGACGTTTAGCACTACGAAGTTGAACCGAAATGTTAATTTGAGTTGCACTAGTAGCTTTACTCGTGGTTTGGTGTTTTCTAACAGCTGAGTAGGCGTAAATGGGCGGGTCAAAAGGTCATGAAGGTTAAAGCCAAACCCAGATGACCTTCAACAAAGCTGAGGCCTGTGTGTGAGGAAGAGAGAGTCTGTTCAGGACCGGTTTGCTGAGCAGCACCATGGACAGTTCCCTGATCTCTCACACGACAGTTGCTCCTGTAATGAGCCTGACATTTGAACAGGACAGTAGAAGATAAAACATCATTCAGCTTGCTTCAGCGACACGCAATACTGTTGACTTTGCTTTAGTAGCGGTGAATGACAATAGTTCAAAAGGTGATGCACGTAATCTGGAGTTGGTTTTATTAGGGAAGTAGTTGATCAAAAATACATATTGATTTCTACATAGAGATTTGGGACTGAAACAAACAAAACTTCTGTACTTTTTAGATAAATGTTCTGTTAGATTAACAAAATAATGGCACTGTCACTAAAATATTATTTTATGAAGATTGTCTTTACATAGTACAGTACAAAAAACACACAAATCAATGTAATAGCCACAGTATGTTTTGTTAAAAATACTTATTTTAGAGTGTACTAGGTGTGCCTGTTCATCAACAGCAACATAAAATATCAATAGAAAAATAACCTGTTGACATGGCAATTTCGATTTAGAAAATTCAGCTCACATGTGAACTTAAATAACCGCTGTATAAAATGCACAACATAAACACTACTAATTTCTACGAATGAAAATTTCCTTGATGCACCCTGCTTTAGCTCATCTAAAAGTTTCATCTCATCTAAAATATTAACTCTCAGACAAAAACACAATCCTAAAGTCTGTTTTATCCATGACGCCACATGAACACAGATCTGAGCTTGCTTTCTAGGCGGCAACTGCTAAAAACTAAACAGAAACCAAACGCCGTACAACCTGCAGACTGAAAGCAGTGCTAACGCAGCCCGAAGCCTGAAAGTTTGAGATGAAAGACAGGAAGGGCTGTGTGTGCTCAGCTGCTGTACCGAAAGCCCAAGCTTTGTGCTAACACACAATGCTAACACGTCTAAGACTCGCTTAAACCCTCCGGCACACGCACAGGGACTTTCATTTAGGTAGACAACATCTACTGTTATCTGTGTGATTAAAAAAAATAGGTCATTGTTCTTCAAATACACAGTTTGAGCTGTCTAATCTGCCCTTGCGCTCTCTAAATCCTAGAGCGATCAGAAGTCGCGTTCAGTGAACGATAAAGCTAATCTTAAAAAAAGTAAAAAATACAATAAAGTAAAATGCATTGGCAGTGCTAGAGATTTTTTTTTTTTACTTTTTAAAACAATACATTTAAAAATGTATCTTTCATTAAAACATCAAGTAGAATGTTACAATGCAAATTCCAAATTCAAATTCTCATTCAAAACTTTTCTTTTGTACCAAGCTGTCAACAGCAACACATCCTGTCAGTTCAAAGACAAACAGCTCGATTTGATACCCAAACACCGACCACAGACGGCTACTGTCACATCAGAAAAAAAACAACAAGCGGAACACCAACCTACTTGACTGATGCTGAAAGTTAGCTGCGGATTCTGTGGTCCCTGCTCGGCTGATGCTCTAGCGCTGGAGCCGGTAGCTTTTGAAAGGTAGTCCCCAGGAATATGACACACTATGTCTGTGACAGCCCCGAGATAAGCACCTGCGTTCTGCTCTCTTTCTACGTCACACCTCCCTATTCACAAGCTCTCAATATGCACATCAACAGCAACCCCTCCACTACCACACACACACACACACTTCACTCCACTCCCACATCCGCAAAACATAAAAACCGGCGCACAGAGGGGAGGAACAGACAGGTTTTTTCTCTTCCATCACTCTCCACATGCACACACTGATTTATCCCTTTTTTCCCAACATGTGCATGCAGGTGCGTGTTTGCGTGGAATTGAGTCTCTTAAAAAACTAAACTTTCACGCACATATTGTTGTGATGGGCGTTTGGGCATATGTCCTTCCAAACACCCCCCCGCCCCCCTTTACCCCATCCCACTCCACCCACAATCTCTCCTCCCCCCATATCAGTTACCATGCAAATGAGATGGAATGTCAGCCTTCGGTAGCAGATGGTCAGAGATGATAACAATGGCTCAACAGACCAGTTCCAATGTCTGCCACTTTATTGCTACGGAAACAACAAGCAGAAGTATATGTAATGAGAGGTCGCCCTGGTGGATGTTTTTTGCTTATTTGCACTCCATGCCCTTTCTGAAATGAGTCTTTCCCCTGTTTTATGCTATTATGTATTGCACGAGTGCTGCCGGGTCATTCTACGAAACGGATGCTGTTTGATTTAACGTTCATTTTGTGAGCTTTAAAAAATATTAATCAAATAAATTATGTTTTAGCGTTAATAAATTCCTGTCTTAAAGTCAGCATGAAACGGAAGTAATTATTGTGGCATATTCAGCTTCTCAAAAAAGAAAAATGTAGGGCGGGATTTGATTTTGTTCATGGTGAATTGATTGGATGGTTGTGGTTTGCTATTGGTGGATCTCATGTGAGTGACAGGTTGTCCCGCCCTCACTCCAGTAAATACGTCATCAGGGAAGAGATGGTGCTGTAAGAGGGAGGGGAAGTTATTTTGACTATAGATTATGAGGACACAATTTAAAAAAATATAACGATGTGCATTGGTGATTTTAAGATAAAATGTAATATATATTCAAACATAACTACTCTTTCAGAGAGGTTGGCGATAACATGGTTGACAGCTTTAGAGTTTACTTTACAAGCCTTGTGGAACTAAAAGATGCTTCTTAGAATTAGAATCTAATGAATCTAATGACGAAATTTTAAAGTTGGGTTGCAAATCTAAATCTAAGCTAACCGTAAAGCCTTAACCCTTAAACCTCAAAATCAAGATTGTAATAGGAAAAGAAACTATAAAAGTATGTTTTAGTATGATCCAAATTGTACAATCTCATATAATTTCAGCAAGTCGTACAAATAATTGCGAGTTATCACACAAGTGGATATTTTGACACATTGAAAACTTGAAAATTATGAATAGTTATTAGTTAATTACTCACTATTATTATTATTATTAGAAATATTAGTAACATGGTTGAAATGTTAAGATTAGTGGAAAGAGATTATATGAAAGGGGTGCCTTTTCCATTTTTTTAAATAAATAATTAAAAAATACAAAAAAAGTTTATATAACATAAAAATATATTTTTTCTGTTTTTCATATTAATGATGTGTTAATAAATTGCATTGTACATAATTATGCTTTTAAAGAGATAAAGGCTAGCCTGACAAGCCAGACCCACATCAAGATGCTGGGTCTGGGAACACACCATTGGCAGGGCTCAATCCGGGGGGCGGGATAAACGGTTGTCTTTCATAGTCCCTCTGCACGCAATAGGATAGCGCTACAACAAACCAGAGCAACGAAGAAGGTGAAGCGGAGCTAGTTGATAGATTAAACTTTTGCCGTATCCGATCGGCAAAACTCCGAACACATCTTCCTTTTTTAAGAATGACTTCAGTGCCGTTCTTTGTTCTTTTCTCAAAGAAAAGCTTAACTCCAAGTCTTCCAGAGTCGCGGCCAAAGCCAATTCGAAAGACCGCTGTTCGCCAGCTTCTTTGTTTTCAAGTAGCACGCGGAACCGCCACAACTCTGCTGTCATTATGTTAAGCCCGCCCACCGACTCTATACACGATGTGATTGGCCTGACTAGAGTTTGGTTTTTCAAGCTCGCAAGCCAGAGTTGCTAGACGAACCTGGCTGCCCCTTTTCAGCACTGTGCTCGTTGTGTTCTGTATTTTCACAGCATGAAGGTAAGATCTTACGGATTTATGAATTAACTGCCTGTTTTAAAAACTTCCCGGTCTACTGACATTTGTTATGACATCCGCTTCAAACATTGCAACGTTCATGATAACTTTCGCTAATGCAATATAATAAGTAAATCTACTTCACCCACGAATTACTCTTCAACAGCGATGCCATAGAAATATACAGTGATACCGCAAAAGCGGAAGTTCAAACAAAATTCTAAAGATCTTGTTTCTCTGGCGCATAAAGTCTATAAAACAAATGGTCCCCTTCAGACAAATATAATAACAAAAGTTAAAATGTTAAAAAATATTTGGTCACACTTTAGATTAGGGTCCCATTCTCACTATTAAATAGCTATTAACTACAACTTTTGCCTCAGTAAACTTCTAAATATTGCTTATTAATAGTTAGAAAGGTAGTTGTTAAGTTTAGGTATTGGGTGATTAAGGGATGTAGAATATGATCATGCAGAATAAGGCATTAATATGTGCTTCATAAGTATTAATAAACAGCCAATATCCTAGTAATATGCATGATAATAAGCAACTAGTTAATAGTGAGAATGACCCTAAACTAAAGTGTTACCAAATATTGTATAATCAATAGTGCTGTCAAATCGATTAATCGCATGTAACATAAAAGTTTGTGATTATATAATATGTGTGTGTATATGTACATACTGTATATACACACACAGATGCACGCGCACGCACACACACATTATATATATATATATACACACACACACACACGCACACAGTATATAGTGTATATATATATATATATATACAGTCAAACCAAAATTTATTCAGACACCTTCAACACTTCAACAAGTTAAGAAAATGGTAATAAAAATATGACAAGAACTCAGAGTTAAACTGTGTCAGAACAAATTTATCTTGATAATGTCAGATAACTTTGATAGAAAGGTATGTAATGGATTACAATCAACCAATCAGCTGTCAGCTGTTAAATTTAAGTACACAATTAGAGAATACCAATTTAGGTCAACCAATCACCAAGCAATGCTTCATTTTGTTCAGTCTGTGGTGTAAAAGGTCACATTAGCAATTAAAGAAAAAACACTTAAGCAAAACATGGTCAGGTCAAAGTGTCTGAATAATTTTGGTCCCAAATTTTCATAAATTTTACTGGTAGTCCACTGTATGAAGAATTTTTGGGTGTAATATGTCACAGTTTACTTGTTGCTATAAATGAACTATAGTGTCCTGCACCCACAAGTAAAAAATCATATCTGGTGTCTGAATAATTTTTGGTTTGACTGTACATTATAGATTAATATAGAGGCAATAAAGACAAGCTTTATTTCCACATACATTTTTTCCATCAAAATGTGGAAATTTGCTAATATATCAAGGATGGGGGGGAATCATATAAAATAATATTTTTAAAAAATCATGAAATGAAAGTTACTTGATTTTGACTGATACATTTAACACATATTAAAGTTTTACCTAATAGGCATCAGCTATCCTAAAATCGGCTATATATTACAGAACGCACATGAGACACAAATGTCACCCGTTTTGCAGAATGACCCTGCCCGTGGGTTTGATGTTGTTTGGTGACTTAGAGAAGCAGGACTAGTAATTACTGGAGTGATGAGGTGTAATTTCTCCCTGTAGACTGTCACTTCTGGTAACGGTTGTGTAAGGGGGGCCCGTCTGGAGGACACCGCATTTACAGGGTGTGACAAAAAACCCAGCGGCAATGATGTCACGGCACTCATTCAGCCTGCTGACTTTTGTAAATACACACGCGTGCAAGCGTACAGCCATCAGCAAGAGCAAACAGCAAGTGAGCCTTTAACAAATAGAGTCCGGATTACAATGACAAAGAGCGCCACACTTCTGGAGGGCGAGGAGAGGGTTTGAGGGGGGGCGCCCATGGCCAAGTCCTCAAAATGAGTGAGGGGCCCACAAGATGCTCCCATCTGACGTGTCTCCGCATGTGTGCGTGCGCGCGTATATTCTTGCCAAGACCCTTTCAACCCCTCCCTTCCTCGGGTTCAGAGAAAGCTCATATCTGTTTTGTTCTTCTCTCTAGAGGATAAGGCGCAAGCACAATGTCCGGCGAGTTTTTCATCAGCCGAGCGTGAATTTTGAGGAACAGAGACAGAAGGGCAAGTCATTACAAAAGGTTTGGCGGTTGATCTTGTTGTAGATTTCATTTGAAAGTCTAATTCCGCAACTGATTTCGGGGAGGTTTGTCACTTCTATATGTGTGAGGGGACAGATTGCGTGGCCGTCGGATGCACTTACAACATTAAACTACATGTTTCTTTCTTCCGTAATCTCCGGCGACACAAGTGAGGAGTTGTCGCTACAAGCGTCTTACTTAATGGAAAACCTATCTCGGGTGTTCTCAAAGATCCAAAGACTGGGCAATCTGATTTCGAGTGGGTCAAGACGTCGCTGATCTCTCGTAATGTGCCGAGACAGCTGGCGAAAGAAAAGAACATGACATATAAATACGTTTTAAAAGGGATCAACTTTGTTACAACCGTCTTGATGAATCAAAACATCAGTGGAAATGAAACAAAGAAAATCCTTGCGCTTGAATATTCTGTTGTGGAAAGTATAATATTTAATGCTGCACATACTCTTCCACCGAGGGCGTGCGGTCCAGAGCATCAGGAAGTGAATAAAAGTGCATTCTGGGTGTTTGATTTGGGGTTTTATAAAAAAAAACATGCCACAATAGTTGTATATTAGAGGGAAAATTAGAGCTAAAGTGGGCGAAATGAAATGACATGTCACACAAAGGTCTGTGTTTTTTAAAGTACACTGCATGTTTGGAGAAAATGTTTGATTGCGTTTATAAAAGTATCACACTGGGTCACACATAATGTCTAAAAGCTTTTTGCATTAGTCCGCCAATTATGTAAGCAAAGTTAAATGCATCTGGAACCTGTTGTTTATGTGCCTTAGTCAATCCTACACACGCTATGACGAATAACTCTATACTTTAGATAGAAATGCTTACTGTGGCACATTTACTGCAGTATTTTAAAGACTGTTCCAGACATTGTGAGAGCTCAATTACAGCGCTCTAATCTGGTGTGCTCAAAAAATATGTGACGACAATGTGGACATATTTCGTTTGGCCTATTAGCACCTAATAGTTCATGAAAGCTGAGAATTATGTTATTTATTCACCCTCATGTTGTTCAAAAACAGTATGACTTTCTTTCTTGTGTGGAACACAAAAGGAGATTCACACTGCTCTGTTCCATACAGCTGAAGCATATAGTGACCAAGGGCTGTCAAAAGGGCTCTAAAAAGAACAAAATTGCACCATAAACGTAGTATTTATGATGCGTGCACTGTATTTCATATCACTTGAAGTCATACAATAGCTTGGTGTGAGAAACAGATGAAATTATTCAGTGAAAATCTTCACTTACTTTTAATGTCCAGCATAGTTGCAAAATTTAATTGATGCGTCTGCATATTCACATTTTGTGATTGGCTACAAGACCTGTGAGAACCAATGTCATTATTTATGTCAAACCTACATTGATGCACAAATGTAAGAGCATTACAGTGAACGAATTTTAGATTTTCAGAGGATATATTTTTAAATTTCTGTCAAACAACAAAACTATTGTATGGTTTCAAAAGTAAATAAATAATGATCCCAAATTAAATGGATATTAAACTGCATTCGTAAAAAATGAATACAGCTACAGTCAAACCAAAAATTATTCAGACACCAGATATAATTTTTTTACTAGTGGGTGCAGGACACTATAGTACATTTATGTAAGAGAGGATAGCAAAATAAAGTAAACTGTGACATATTATACCCAAAAATTCTTCATACAGTGGACTACCAGTAAAATTTATGAAAATTTGGGACCAAAATTATTCAGACACTTTGACCTGACCATGTTTTGCTCAAGTGTTTTTTCTTTAATTGCTAATGTGACCTTTTACACCACAGACTGAACAAAATGAAGCATTGCTTGGTGATTGGTTGACCTAAATTGGTATTCTCTAATTGTGTACTTAAATTTAACAGCTGACAGCTGATTGGTTGATTGTAATCCATTACATACCTTTCTATCAAAGTTATCTGACATTATCAAGATAAATTTGTTCTGACACGTTCTTGTCATATTTTTATTACCATTTTCTAAACTATAGCAAATAAACTGTGATAATGTGAGAAAATGTTGAAGGTGTCTGAATAAATTTTGGTTTGACTGTATATATATATATATATATATATATATACATATATACAGTGGGGAGAACAAGTATTTGATACACTGCCGATTTTGCAGGTTTTCCTACTTACAAAGCATGTAGAGGTCTGTAATTTTTATCATAGGTACACTTCAACTGTGAGAGATGGAATCTAAAACAAAAATCCAGAAAATCACATTGTATGATTTTTAAATAATTAATTTGCATTTTATTGCATGACATAAGTATTTGATCACCTACCAACCAGTAAGAATTCCGGCTCCCACAGACCTGTTAGTTTTTCTTTAAGAAGCCCTCCTGTTCTCCACTCATTACCTGTATTAACTGCACCTGTTTGAACTCGTTACCTGTATAAAAGACACCTGTCCACACATTCAATCAAACAGACTCCAACCTCTCCACAATGGCCAAGACCAGAGAGCTGTGTAAGGACATCAGGGATAAAATTGTAGACCTGCACAAGGCTGGGATGGGCTACAGGACAATAGGCAAGCAGCTTGGTGAGGAGGCAACAACTGTTGGCGCAATTATTAGAAAATGGAAGAAGTTCAAGATGACGGTCAATCTCCCTCGGTCTGGGGCACCATGCAAGATCTCACCTCGTGGGGCATCAATGATCATGAGGAAGGTGAGGGATCAGCCCAGAACTACACGGCAGGACCTGGTCAATGACCTGAAGAGAGCTGGGACCACAATCTCAAAGAAAACCATTAGTAACACACTACGCCGTCATGGATTAAAATCCTGCAGCGCACGCAAGGTCCCCCTGCTCAAGCCAGCGCATGTCCAGGCCGTCTGAAGTTTGCCAATCACCATCTGGATGATCCAGAGGAGGAATGGGAGAAGGTCATGTGGTCTGATGAGACAAAAATAGAGCTTTTTGGTCTAAACTCCACTCGTCGTGTTTGGAGGAAGAAGAAGGATGAGTACAACCCCAAGAACACCATCCCAAGCGTGAAGCATGGAGGTGGAAACATCATTCTTTGGGGATGCTTTTCTGCAAAGGGGACAGGACGACTGCACCGTATTGAGAGGAGGATGGATGGGGCCATGTATCGCGAGATCTTGGCCAACAACCTCCTTCCCTCAGTAAGAGCATTGAAGATGGGTCGTGGCTGGGCCTTCCAGCATGACAACGACCCGAAACACACAGCCAGGGCAACTAAGGAGTGGCTCCGTAAGAAGTATCTCAAGGTCCTGGAGTGGCCTAGCCAGTCTCCAGACCTGAACCCAATAGAAAATCTTTGGAGGGAGCTGAAAGTCCGTATTGCCCAGCGACAGCCCCGAAACCTGAAGGATCTGGAGAAGGTCTGTATGGAGGAGTGGGCCAAAATCCCTGCTGCAGTGTGTGCAAACCTGGTCAAGAACTACAGGAAACGTATGATCTCTGTAGTTGCAAACAAAGGTTTCTGTACCAAATATTAAGTTCTGCTTTTCTGATGTATCAAATACTTATGTCATGCAATAAAATGCAAATTAATTACTTAAAAATCATAAAATTTTTGTTTTACCGTCACTCACAGTTGAAGTGTACCTATGATAAAAATTACAGACTTCTACATGCTTTGTAAGTGGGCAAACCTGCAAAATCGGCAGTGTGTCAAATACTTGTTCTCCCCACTGTATATATATATATATATATAAATTGCTTTTATATTGTTATTGTACTGAAGCCGAACTAATCATTAAAATATTATCTCGAAAAAATATTGACTTTGTAGTTTAGTAAGATACATTTTTTTACTTTTATTCAGCAAGGATGCATTAAATTGATCAAAGTTACAGTAAAGACATTTATAATATTACAATAGATTTCTATTTGGAATAAATGCTGTTCTTTTGAACTTTCTTTTTATTAAAGAATCCTGAAAAAATGTATCATGGTTTCCATAAAAAAGCAGCACAACTATTTATAAAATTTATAATAATCAGAAATATTTCTTGAGCAGCAAATCATCATATTAGAATGATTTCTGAAGGATCATGTGACACTGAAGACTGGAGTAATGATGCTGAAAATTCAGCTTTGCATCACAGGAATAAATTACATTTTAAAATATATTCAAATAAAAAACAGTTATTTTAAATTGTAATAATATTTCATAATATTACAGTTTTTACTGAATTTTTGATCAAATAAATGCAGGCTTGGTGAGCAAAAGAGGATTCTTTAAAATCCTTACAAAAAATCTTACCAACCCCAAACTTTTGAACGGTAGTATAAGTGTATATTTTTTTCTAGCCGCTATTATATTATGTTAGATATTAAAACCTGAAGAAAAAACATTTTAATTAAATTCTAATGCAATATTTGTAATCACAAAATATCATTCTAGAGCAGTTTTACAGCCCTAAAAAATACCTCAAAATACTCTTGTGGCACCCTGGACCCCAGTTTGAAAACCTCTGATCTACAGCCCAGGATTTATGGACTAATTTACGAATATTATGAGGCTCTTTTGTCCTTTTGGTACCTCGACAGCTCCAGCCCTCATCCATTTTGATTGCATGAGCAGCATGAATATTCTTCAAAATGTGTCCTTCTGAGTTCTACGCAAGAAATAAACTTGAGATTTGAAACAACAAGAGGGAGAGTAAATGAGACCATTTTCATTTTGGGTGAACTATAAAAGCCTAAAAAGAAATGTATCACACAGCGCCACTGTCATGACAAACTCCGCTTTGCTCAGGTGCAGCAAATTGTCTTAACAAGGCGCATAATAAGTGGAATGGAGTCCATCTGTGTCCACTGATAGTGTGTCAAATGGTTTAAAAACACCTGTGAGAGAGACTCACCTGTCCATGCCGGCTTTCTCAATCAAAGCATGAGCGTCCTGAGCAAATGCTAATTATAGGATGCCGACCAATACCTGGAGAACAGCTTGATCGGATTAAAATAATTCACAGATCATTGGATATGTGTGAAAATGTCAGTGACACTGACTCCTGCATTTTGGATTCGAGGTTCGCCTCTTGGAATCTATAAGGTTTCGAAACTATAGGACTCACAAGTGCAACAACCTAAAGTCCTCCAGGGATGTATGCGGTGTGTTGCTGTAGACCTGGTTAACAAGGTGGTCTCCAGCATCGCCTGAAGTGATTATCTATGCCTTCCTAACTAGGTGCCTCCATGGACCTGTGGGCAGAATAGCAGATGTGCACTCATATTTGGGTAACAGAAATCCAGAGTCAGTCTAGATGCAATGCAGTATCACTCCATTGTGTGACCCATCTGCTCAAAATAACCAATATCACTGAAAAATCAAGGAATAGTTCACCCAAAAAATAAAATGGCCATTATTTACTTATTTACCCTCATGTCATTCCAAACATGGATGACTTACTTTCTTCTGTGGAACACAAAAGGATAATTTTTTATTAATAATATACAGGGGTGCACATAACTGGTGCGCATGCGTGGTAAAAATAAAAATGTGCAGCAGAAAACGTGGAGGGAAGGGTTTTTGCGTACCAACATTTTTGGGGACAGTAACATGTTTACTTACTGGAGTAAGATTTTTCTCTATCTCTCTGGTAAGACAGCAATCATGATGAGAAGTGTGTTCATTAATTATTAGTTGTTATGTCTTTCTAGTTGGCTTTTTCTAGGGCCCTATGATTTCCACGATGCAGAAAACCCGGATGGAATAGCGGTCATAACACAGAACTTCACAGAATTTGTCAAATTTTTGATGAATAAATAAAAAGCAGGTCAGTAACGTTACACTTAAATCAAACCACCATATAGACTAGTGTCTGTAAATACTAGTGTCTGGTTTCATTTACCACACACACATACTGAAGCGTGCTGTGTTTTTAACATCTGCTGCCTCACTATATGAGGACATGAATGCATGAACTTCATCTCCAGAGCCGCTCTGAGAGTCACTTCATGAGTATTTTACTGTTTCATTTGAGAAAAACTATCAACATAAAGACAGAATAAACTATAAACACAAAAACTCAAAGCTCTTCATGGCAACCCGCCAAAATAAAAGTTTGGTTGAATTTAGATACATCTCAATGTAATAATAATACTAACACTAATAATAATAATAATGAATTATTATCAAAAATTTATTTTTTAAGGAATAATCAAAATTTTTCTTCCATGTTTTAATTTTAACAGTAAAGCTTATTGTGCAGAACGTTGTTTGAAAACTGTTTAATTTCATATGATTAAAAGATAAATTAAATGAATGTTTTCTGTCTTCATTTGATTAAATGCACAAACAGAATTTGTGGGAAAAAAAAAAAAAAAATATATATATATATATATATATATATATATATACACACACACTGAACAAAATTATAAATGCAACACTTTTGTTTTTGCCCCCATTTTTCATGAGCTGAACTCAAAGATCTAAGACTTTTTCTATGTACACAAAAGGCCTATTTCTCTCAAATATTGTTCACAAATCTGTCTAAATCTGTGTTAGTGAGCACTTCTCCTTTGCTGAGATAATCCATCCACCTCACAGGTGTGGCATATCAAGAAGCTGATTAGACAGCATGATTATTGCACAGGTGTGCCTTAGGCTGGCCACAATAAAAGGCCACTCTAAAATGTGCAGTTTTACTGTATCGGGGGGTCCCAGGGGGTCCAAAAAAAAGTCAATAGCTGCAACTCTCGGTTTGCATAACCAAAGAATTTCTGCACAAACTGTCAGAAACCGTCTCAGGGAAGCTCATTTGCATGCTCGTCGTCCTCATCGGGGTCTCAACCTGACTGCAGTTCGTCATCGTAACCGACTTGAGTGGGCAAATGCCCACATTCGATGGCGTCTGGCACTTTGGAGAGGTGTTCTCTTTACGGATGAATCCCGGTTTTCACTGTACAGGGCAGATGGCAGACAGCGTGTATGGCGTTGTGTGGGTGAGCGGTTTGCTGATGTCAATGTTGTGGATCGAGTGGCCCATGGTGGTGGTGGGGTTATGGTATGGGCAGGTGTATGTTATGGACAACGAACACAGGTGCATTTTATTGATGGCATTTTGAATGCACAGAGATACCGTGACGAGATCCTGAGGCCCATTGTTGTGCCATTCATCCACGACCATCACCTCATGTTGCAGCATGATAATGCACGGCCCCATGTTGCAAGGATCTGTACACAATTCCTGGAAGCTGAAAACATCCGAGTTCTTGCATGGCCAGCATACTCACCGGACATGTCACCCATTGAGCATGTTTGGGATGCTCTGGATCGGCGTATACAACAGCGTGTTCCAGTTCCTGCCAATATCCAGCAACTTCGCACAGCCATTGAAGAGGAGTGGACCAACATTCCACAGGCCACAATCAACAACCTGATCAACTCTATGCGAAGGAGATGTGTTGCACTGCGTAAGGCAAATGGTGGTCGCACCAGATATTGACTTTTTTTTTGGACCCCCCGTGACCCCCCTGCCCGGACCCCCCCGATACAGTAAAACTGCACATTTTAGAGTGGCCTTTTATTGTGGCCAGCCTAAGGCACACCTGTGCAATAATCATGCCGTCTAATCAGCATCTTGATATGCCACACCTGTGAGGTGGATGGATTATCTCGGCAAAGGAGAAGTGCTCACTAACACAGATTTAGACAGATTTGTGAACAATATTTGAGAGAAACAGGCCTTTTGTGTACATAGAAAAAGTCTTAGATCTTTGAGTTCAGCTCATGAAAAATGGGAGCAAAAACAAAAGTGTTGCGTTTATAATTTTGTTCTGTGTATATATATATATATATATATATATATATAAAAAATGGAAGGAAAGATTATCACTAAATAACAACATAATGTCCATCATATGGACCACTATTATGGTGCTTTTGAGTCTTTTTAAAGCTTTTATTTTTTGGATAAACTAATCTACTAAGACTTCATACTTAACCATAATTTCATGATCATGATCAGTAGCTCTGATACAAAACCTATTGGGATGCATCCTAACAGAAATAGAACCTCATAAGTGTTTGATTTGCAAGATTATACTGTAAAAAATGATGTGCACCACACAAATAACGCTCCTTGTGAATTGCATGGTCAACTGATTCCAACACTGACATTTGATGTTAGCAAGCTGCTAACCTAATACAGCCTGACACTCAAATAAACAAACAATACACATCATACACAAATACTGGTACTAAAACCTAACTGTGAAATCTAAAACATACAAACTGCTATGAAACTGATAGGTCAGAAATATTATTATAGTATCCAGTCCCTCTATGAACATTGTACATAAGAGAAGCTAGAACAATTTTGAGTGACCCGTCCCATGTACTTCATACTGGTTATGAACTTTTACCTTCTATTAGATGTTATAGAACTGTTATAGAACTCGTTTGTGCCTGAATCAATTAAGTTGTTAAATAAGGATATTTTTATGGGTATGCGTTTTGTGTTTGTCTTGTAGGTTACACTTTATTTTGATGGTCCACTTTAGACATTCTACAAATTTAAAGTAACTTTGCAACTACATGTCAACTAACTCTCATTAGAGTATTAGTAGACTGTAAGGTTAGGGTTAGGTGTTAAGGTTTAGGTTAGTAGAATAAGTTGACATGTTGCAAAGTCAGTAGAATGTCTGTTGGGGAGCATCAAAATAAAGTGTTAGCAGATATTATCAGACAGTCTATTAATACTCTAATGACTGCTAGTTGACATGTAGTTGCAAAGTTAGTTATAGTTTAGGTGTGGGCGATATACTGGTACACACGATTAACTGGTAGAAATTTTGGACTATCGTCTCTATCGCGGTTACACTCACGTGACGTTGCTGTGCTGCACGGTCACAAAAGCTTATCGTTTGCACGCGTTTTTAAGCATTGTGGTGGTAAACAAGTGATTTTAAACCGTTGAAGCGCAATTAGCAGCGAAAGATATCTCATTATGCACACACTCTCTGAGAGACTGTTTCTCAGCACTGTCTGAGAGACACACGACATGAAGCCACTGCTCATAGAGCACGTGAGAACTGAACTGAGTGGTTTTGCCGCCTAATTGGGCTTGAACGGTTAAATACACCTGTGTGTCAAAGTGACCATGCATTTGCAAGTAAACAGTCATTTATGTCTTAACTGAATGTTGAGCAGAGAAAGAAAACGCAATAGTATATTGGATCCATGCAGATGGTCTTAAAGTGACAGCATCCAAATTTGCCTGCTGTCGTTATTAAAGGGATAGTTCACCAAAAAATGAAAATCATCATTTAGTCACGCTCAAGTTGTTCCAAACCTGTATGAGTTTCTTTGTTCTGCTGAACACAAAGGAAGATATTTGGAAGAATGTTTGTAACCAAGTAGATCTCGGCAGCCATTGACTACCATAGTGGGAAAAAATATTAAAAACTTAAAAAAGGTAAGTTTCTGCAAATGTTATCACATATTAATATCAATATGCATGATCTAACAATACATTTTCCCTATAGCAACAGTACCTTCCGCACCTCTTTAAAAACAATAAATGAAAAACACAAGTGGAAGCGAGCACAGTGGACGTCAAGGAATATCATATGTAAATGAGTATACTTTGATGTAGACTGTGTGGGATGGGATAAGATTTTCTTTACTGTGGGATTTTCTTTACTGATTCCTCAACTTTAGAACAGCAGAGGTTAATCTGTCTTAGACATATTGTACAGCATTTTACATGCGCAATATATCCGTGATATTAAAAACTCTAACAAACTGTGTCTTTCTATCACGTCGAGATTGGTCTTTAATACTGGAGCGCTACAATGCCGTGTTGCGCCCGTGCTATTCAGTGGCATACTTGAGAGTCCAAATAACCCTCTTATTAATGTGGATGACAATGTTTTGATTGCATCCAATATGGCACACTGAATCAGCATGCAAATGCCCTTTGAGCAAAACAAAGACATTGATTATGAGGTAAGTTTCTTCGGCACAAGTAGCCCGCTTGGTGTGATTAATCGGCCTGTGCCATTGATTTCCCTTTGTTTAGATCTTTGCTAACTTTTCAGGAGATACAATTATAATTTGTTCGCTAACAATAAATCCAATCTAGCGTGCTCAAAGAAAACCTTAATAAGGTCTTCCATGTTATTTGTCCTTTCAACAGCCAACTGAATACATCTGAAGAGAGCGGGGAAAAAAACAGGTCGGTCTCCTGACAGTGTTGATTTGTTTGTTTGAAATACGCTTCGACGGTATTTCCAAACAGAATGGAGCCTAATACAGGAAAACTAGACTGAAAAGATGAATGCAAAGGTGACTGAAGATGTTTGAATCATAATGCCACAAGTTCAGATCCCAAGCCAAAGCACTGGTATATATTTCACCTATTTGTTTAGGCTTGACATTGTCACATTTTTGTGGTAACGCAACAAAAGCATCAGATACATCAGAGTTTGGGCGATACAATGTACTACTAGCATTTGCAAGTCAAATGCACGTGTTCCATCAAAGTACTCCATCAAAGAGCATTTGCAACGTTTCTCAGATTTAATACTTTGAAAACTCAACCCCCCCCAAAGATACAGAGTCTCTCTGACTTCTCGCATCATCTCTCCAAGACATTGATAATACGATTTCAGTGTTTCTTTTTTTTCCTTTTTTTGCTGTTGAGAAACAAACTGGATTATGAAGAGATCACTACATAAACAGCTTTCTAAAAGGAGCCAGCTATTTTAAAAGAGGCTGAAGGAATGCAAAGAGGGATTTAAATTTTAATTTGAATTTATTCCAGCAAGTGAAAGGTTCTTTTGAGAGGGGATTTCGGCAAAGATGATGGTATTTAAAAGTGATAAACAAGCATCTAAACCTCCAGTAAAATGCAGACATTTCTTCTTCTTTCGAACACAGGGGCGAGATAGGGCTTGCTATGGTCACAGCTGTCAACCCACAACAACATGAAATGTAAACTGAAACATCTTGCACTGATAAGTACTGCATGCGCCTTCAACTGGAAAGTTTCTATGCCGAATGTTGAGCATTACAGGAGGAGACGTGTGGTTCATGTCAGGGTTATTATCGATAACTTAGAACTAAAAATGAAACTTAAAAACATTTTTGTTGATTGAAAAAAATCTGAGACAAAATAAAATATAAATATTAGATGTAGAAATCCTGCCTTAATCGCAAATAAGCTGAAGTGCTAAAATTACTAGCTAGAAATTAAAAACTAAAACTGAAATGAAAAAAATTAAGCAAATTAAAATAAATTTAAAAAAGAAAAGTGACAAAAGCACTAAAAATTTAAAAATAAAAGCTAATAATATATTAAAAATACTAAAATAGCACTGGTTAATGTGTGCCGTACGGCCCAGGTTGAGCAAAAACATGCCTCAAAAGGTTGTGGATTTTTAAAATCTGGAAATCCAGTATATAGAAAATAAAAAAATTCAACAACATGCATTCTGAATGCTTAATAATCAACCTTCTCTTTCACTATGACTAGTCATATTGGCAGTAATCCCGAGCACAGAAACCCATGAAAACACTGTATCTACTACAAGCA